>JBAMJV010005611.1:0-71194 GCA_037951105.1 Echinarachnius parma | reverse complement strand
ACATAACATTCATTAATCGTATGTAGAATTAATTTGTCGTACTAAATATTTAAGTAGTTCATAATAATTTTATAATAAGGCATACCCCCCCCCCCCCCCACACCACCAAAAAAAAAAAACAAAACGCTATTTAGAGCTTGTTTTAAGTTGGCTAAAGCACAATCCCACTCTTTTATATACCCTCATTTTGAAGTTGACCGAGGCTCGCCTCCGTTACTTAGACACCTGTTTTAAAATTTTCTAAGGGACATCCCCGGGCATCCCCGCCAAAAGAACGAAAACAAACCCTGTACCAACGGATCCCCCCCTCCCCCTTTGGTACCTGGGGCCTCCCCCTTTGGTACCTGGGGCCTCCCCCTCCAAAATGTCTAGCTTCGATACCCCGTTTTACTTTTCACGTATCAACATACTGTTCTTTGTAATAGTTTTTACATTACGCACCAGACGCAAGTTTGCATTCCTAAAATCAAACTGCCAGTCAATACCGATTAATCGAACAATAAACAGATCCAGAGCGGAGCCCCTTTTGTTACCTGAAAGTGCTCGCTATTGTATCATGTGCTCGATGTGTACAGTTTATCGTTCCAAACCCACTTAAATTGTAATTAAATCTGTTCATATCTCTACAATGCATGGATAATATTCAACAGTTTCTGGAGGGAAGGTGTATATCATACATATTTACTGATATGCAAGTTTTCAAGAAAATTGAATAAAGGTTGCTACGACATTCTATTCATGCAATCGGTTCATTTATGGCCTGCTTAAAACGCTAATTTCACTTTCGAAATGGATGTAAAGTTTCTTGAGCTATTTTCTCGGCATCTTATTTCCAGACCGTTCAATATTTGCCTTAGAAAAGCGTCAATAACTCCGCGTTGCAGAATCATTATGAGACAAACTTTATATCATATTAAAGCTTAGATATTGCTGAATCGAACTAAATACAAATCCAGAAAATCAACTTTGTCGACTTTCGGTTCTTCTACGTAGGACGGGTCACATATAATATACAGCTCTGGAAAAAAAGCAGAGCCGTAAAGAAAAATCAATAAATGTATAATTAAATTATGCATCTTGCCATCTATTAGCACTAAATATGAAATAATAGAATTAGAATAATCAACAATTTTATCAAATCATGAGTGCATTTGAGTCACAAAAAGGGTTTTTAATGCACTTCTTGGGACTTCTTGGCCGACTATATACATGTATGCTATAACAACAACAAAACTATTCCGCCTATTTCCATTGTTCAATAAATTGTAATTTATGTTGATCAGTTTAAATTTGGTACAGTGTTGATAAATATTCGTTAATTTTTTTGGAATTGTTTATGATGGTTTGGTGAATGAATGAATGAATGAATGAATGAATGAATGAATGAATGAATGAATGAATGAATGAATGAATTAATGAATGAATGAATGATCCCCGAAATATAAATGGGATGATAAATGATTCGACGCATGTATAGATGTATGGATGATGAATAGATGGATGAAACGATTGATGAATAATGGGCAGACAACTGAACTTAGATGAAATGATTGAATGGATGGGTTGATAAATATGCATTACATAAATGACAACAATAGATGGCAGTATTCATGTTTGTAAAAAGTCATGACATTTATTACCACAGAACTGCAGGTACCTGGTAGGTCTATGGTAATACAGTCGAACTTCATTATGAAGATTTATATGATATTACAAAGAGAACAAAACCGTTATAACTAGGTAATTAACTAGATCTGTATACTAGTATTCTATTTATATTTTCATGGTCCCAAGGAGCTCGTTATAATAGGCTCGTCTGCAAAGAAAAGCTTTAAAATAATAATTATATACAATTATGCAAAAGAAATGAAGAAGGAAAAAATGCTATTTTTCCACCAATCACGCAACGCAAAATATTGCAAGGTCTACTTTGTGTTGCGGCAAAGTCACATTAAAGGGGTAGTTTAGTTTTGGTAGAGAGGGCGCTGCACATCACAATTTTTTTGTGAGGTAATGCAAAACTGAGTGTCGAATTTGAGAGAACATACAATTTTAATGGCAGAATAAACTTTATTTGGTCAAAATCGACCCAGAAACGGCTGAAATATCAATAAATATATCTGATCTTATAATTATTTGGGGCCCAAATAATTAGATGATTTTTAGAAAAAAATAAAAAAATGCTTGCACTTTTTCAAAAATTTTCAAAAGCGTTTTTAAAATAGTTGTTGATGAACTCGCTATTTAATCATTATATCAATAAAACATCACATCCATAATTTTGTATGAAAAATGGTGGAAACCAATGCCTTTTTAAAAAGCGCCCTCTTGTGTTTCAATGGCTCTTTTTTTAATGATAACAGGCTTTTTACTTAGTCGTTTGTAATTTTGTATATCTTTCGAGCATCGTGGAGTTATTACTATTAGTTTATAATGTAACTGTGCAGGTTTTGGCTACTAAAGTTCAGCCTTACCAAAACTAAACTACCCCTTTAAAGCACAATATACCAAGGATGTAATGTACAGAGTGTTTATAAAAAAGCGGAACCCAACTTCCACCAGCAATATCTTATGAAGTAAACATAGTTATGTTTATTGCAATATATCATCTTAAAGATGATTTAGTATTCTTTCATTTGATAACCCTTTTGTAATAATTGATCTTGTAGTTATCGAATTGCAGGCATTTTAAACGAGCAATGTTAAAATTGCTTTGCGCACAAGATTTAGATCTATTCATCAACACGGGCTGATGGTCATTCATTGTGTTCTTTTGTCTTGTAATCCTTTTGTTCCGTAAATAAATGAACATGGAGATACTTTTTTAATCAGTTCCTTGCCTGACCAAGCAACTGACCACTGAACACGAGCACAAACCTGTGCGGACAGACATGGGGGTCATGTGGTAGGACATTGGGGATGATTTTGGACCCTCAACTCTTCTCAAAGTTGAATAAAATGTCAAACTATGTATCAAGAAACATCATGAAATGTCACTTGACTTTGTCTACTGTTTCATTATTTACACTGCATTTAACAGTTAGTTTCTACTCTCGTGCGCAAAGTACTTTTTACATAACCCTTTTTTAAAATGTTTTATTCAATCATGCATGACGTTATCACAACATATTTGGTATCAAACGAAAGAGTATGAATTGACCTTTGATATGCCATATTGCAATAAATATAATTATGTTTATTAAATAAAATATTGCGGGTGGAAGTTGGGTTCCGCTTGTTTATAAACACCCTGTATAATACCAAGGAGGTACTCTACCTCCTTGAACATACAGCTATAAGAATTAAGTCCCTTTAATGTACACCCATATGACCTTTAATGTAGTGAAAGATATACGGTATATGTTATGTATTGAAACAAAGAGGGTTCTGTGTGGGTCAAGCATGGTAGGGAAAGGGATACAGCAGGAATGTGCTTTCTCTGCAACTTTTATGTTTTAGCGGCGGGAACGCCAGTAAGCTGACCCATGGACCAGTAGGGTCCATGGCTGACCACACCTAACATAATAGTAGTGCAGTATATTATATTCTCCTTTATTATATGCGTACTGTGTCACCTTGGGAAGAGCTGTTTGGGGTGAAATACAGATGGTGAGTTCGATTGAGTATTCCATTTATATAACCAGAGACTTATATTTGTCAGGTCACTTTATAACTTTAACATTAAATTTATTGTACAACTCATGTAGAAATTATCATTCATGCTCTATATTAGGATCATTTGGAGGAGAATTGTGAGAGATGAAGTAGTATGCATACACCCAGTCCAGTGTGATAGATGTGAGAGATGTCGGGTCCCAGTTGAAGAAAGATCGAGATATAAGCAATTGTAAAGTTGCAATTAATTGTAAGTCAGACCATATAATTATGTGACATACCCTCAACATCTGACTGGTTCAAATGTGATATTTTCTGACTTGCAATTAATTGCAACTTTATAATTGAGTGTAACTATTTCTGCAACAGGACCCAAATGTGTAATCATGCCTTCATGGTAATATGAAGTATAACATTTAGTTTAGGGGTTCATACTGGTTAATACATGCCCGAAGTTATATAATCCTTAATAATATTTATACATAGTCATAGGCGTACCCATGGGGGGGGGGGGGGGGTTCAAACCCCCCTCCCCCTTTGACCAAAAAATGACTGTTTTGGGGGGTTTAAACCGGGTTTAAACTCCCCCTTTTCAAATTTGAACTGGTCTCGAGACCAAATTTTAGCGATCTCGACCGTCATTTTCTATGATCTCGGCCTCGAAAAGTGCGAAAAACCTTGGTCTCGGCCTCGAAAATGAAGAAAAACCTTGGTCTCGGCCTTGAAAATGAAGAAAATTTGTGATCTCGGCTTTGAAAACTTACAGAATTTTTTTTCTGAAGAAAACCTCCCCCCCCCCTTTAAAAAATCCTGGGTACGCCATATGTAGTGTCCAAATATAAACATGCTCAGAGTGTAGTTAAATATTGAGGTTATAGTAGCTACACACTTCAGATTATATTTGAGCTAATATGAATAATACAGTGAAACCCCATTATACGAGCATGTTGGGTCCCGTTTTTAATTTACTTCGTTATATCAGATATATTGAATTGTATCAGGGCTAAAAATAATAAAATACATAGAACCTGGACCTGTGAAATTACCTCGCTATATCAGGTACCTCGTTATAACCAGGGGCGGTTCTAGCTTTTTGCTAAGGGGGGGGGGGGGGGTTTGACCCAATGACGATACGGAGCATGGGCGTCGATACTTACGTAATACCCATTCATCAGGGGGGGATGGATGAATGGATCATCCCCCCCTGATCAATGTGTATCAATGACAGATCGACGCCCGTGATACGCAGCATAGTCCACGAGCCGTACCCCCGTAAGTGATGTTTTCCACATCACATTTTCACTTGGCAGCCCAAAAGGGGGGGGGGGGGAGTTAAACCCCCTAACCCCCCCCCCCCCCCCCCCAGATCCGCCACTGATAACAAGAGCTCATTATAAAGAAGTTCCACTGTATACTTATACTGTTTTAATAGGAAGAAAAGTAGAGAATGTATAATGTTTAGGTTATTATGTATTACATTGACATTTGATAAATCTGATTTGCACACATTAAACTGTTAGTTATTCTTGATTATAGTTTATACACTACAGTATAATATGCACAAATAAATGGATGAAGGCTACTTTATTAACTCCGAGCTGTAAATTATAATCGTGTAGCTATACCTCATTGAATGAGTTGCTGGAAAGAAATTCAGCTATTTAGAGGAGGTGGAGTTAATTCATAACATTCAACGAGTAGCCAGTGGCGGATCCAGGGGGGGGGGGGGGGGTTTAGGGGGTTTAACCCCCCCCCCCCCCTTGGGCTGCCAAGTGAAAATGTATCAAATGTATTTTGTGAAAACAAATCACTTACAGGGGTTCAAAATAGCAACAACAAAAAATTCGCCGAGAGGGGGGACACCCCCCCTCTCGGACTCTCCCCCCACTCGCCGCTACGCGGCTTGGGTCAAACCCCCCCCCCCCCCTTAGCAAAAAGCTAGATCCGCCCCTGGTAGCTCTTTATGCAAGCTTGACAAACGAGGAGGCTCTATCACTTAGGGATAGAAAGAAATAATGATGCAATCATGCAAACCAAAGTAATCAATGGCAACCATTTTACTTCTTTCTTTTGTGTATGCTCACACAGAAGGCAGCACTACAGGCCCACCAAGGAGGAAGTGTTCAACTGTAGACAGGTTGCTCTTTATGGGGGCTTGACCAACAAGGAGGCCCTATCACTATGAGTAGCCAGAAATGATGATGCCAGCCAAGTTCTCCCAATGAGTGGCAAGCAATCCAGCTATACAGACAGGAGCTCTACGCAGTCCATGAGGTACCAGTAGATGGAGAGCCCCCGAAAGTCACATCGCCTTATGTGACAAGAATGAAGAATATCCTTGGCGTGTGCAAGGTAGGTGTACGTTATCACAATACGTCTCTTCAAGAAAGTCAATAATTGTTTTTAAAATATTGCAATATGAATTCAAGGCCCATTTTTGTCTGGAAACATATTTTTGTGAACGTGTTGATGGAATGGACTACTAAAGATGTTACCTTTCATTTATAAGAATATTATTTTTGGGTGGTGGTACCCTTTAACCGCTTGGCCCATAAGGCTATCTATATGCCGTAACCAAGTTATGAAGGGGTATATGCATATATATGCGTTAAGTACATGTAATGATGATTGAAAAAGGGCAAAGGAAAAAGGGCAAAGAAAAAAAGGCTTCGCCGAGTAAAATATTTCTAGTCAGTTTCCTCTATGTTTGAATACATGTAATGATACTTGATATGAATTTGTTATTCTTTTGGAACTAACCTTGAAATGTAGGAGCATTTATTGAGTTACAGTACAGGTTATTGTAAATTAGTGAATAAGATTGATTTGTTATTGCTACTTGTGCTCATTGCATGTCATGTTATGTTAGGGAATCTTAAAATAAATAGCATACAAACACAATTTGTTCATATTATATCCATTTTCAGCAGGTTTAATCACAAATTATCTCAAATTTGTAGAAATGTTTTGCTTGGTTTTTGCATATATATATCAACTCTTCAGATGTGTTACTTAAAGGGATCTAGTAACTTTGACATGTGCAAAAAGTGATGAATGGTTGATGCAATGTATATTGTTGTTATCTCATATGTCCACAGGGTATTGTGTGAACATTTCAAGTCAACTGGACATTGCATGGCCAAGTAATGAGCGAAAATGCAAAGTGATATTCACTAACTCACTGCACTCACTTTGTACACGATAAGAAAAACTCCACCAGAGTTTTTCTTATCTGAATACTTCGATCGTACATATCTTTGTAACGAAAGGGAAATTTGAAAAACCGAAACCTGTCCCATGATTTTATTGTTAATACGAATACAACAAGGTATGAGGGAACCGCTAGAATTAAAATTTAATTTTGAGGATTTGGACAATGTTACTAAGTCCCTTTAAGTTTAAATACACATAGTAATGTGAAAGTATAATCATTACATTGGTATCATTGAAACATGACAGTCTTATAACAAATAACATGCAGTTGCAATTGAAAGATCACATGTTTTGAGGAGACGAACACGTTATTAATTTTTTTAATATTTATTTATTTAATTCAATTCAATTCATTTTAGTCTAACCAATATATATAAAATCACATATGAAAACAAATGTTTTACAAGTAGTTGAGGTGTCCCAGGACCCAAGCAGGGCAACGTCTTGGAAACACAAGAAAAAAGATGAAAACAATTTACAGATACAATTCATAATGATAATGTTAATAGAGTACCGAAGTGTGACGTCAGAGCTATTCATTGCCATGGGTGATGGTTCTAAACAATGTCAGGCAAGCAATGAATTGGTCATCTAGCGGTTGCTAAGAAGGCATTCGTCCAGCTCCAACCCACTGCCACAGGCCAGTATGAAAGGAAAAGTTGTTTAGAACCATTACTATGCCATAACAAAAGCATGTGACGTCACTACTTCAGTACTCTATGTTTTATTCTGCTATGTATTCATTTTAAGGCTGAGTCATGTCGGTAATTGTCGGAACCGGGTCCCGATAAACTTTTACCGGTCGGGAACCGGTATCCCGATAAATTTTTACCGTCGAAACTAGACCGGTAAAATCACGCAATCGTGCACTTATCGGCAAAAATGCACTGTTTGGGGCTTATATTGCTCTTTTTATATGCAAATAACATTATAAATACCAAGGCTTTTATGGATTTACATATCAATCTTTACGGGAAAATAGTTACAGACTATCCAGAATTAACTCAGTTTCGCATGAAAAGTACTTTTTTTCAAAGTAAATTGGACCTAGAAATCGATCGTTTGTTAACCATTGCCCATCGCAACACTGTTCACAGAAACTTAGCCCGCTAGTCGGGCGGGGGAAACATCACATGTACGATCGCTTGTGACTGTGAGCCACTGCCCTCAAAAAGTTGCTATAAATTAGCCTTTTCGCAATCAACACCATTTTGATATTCTACTTACATGATTTCATGGCGTTTGATAGCTGAACAGAAACAAAAATGAGCCCCAAAACAATGAAAACAATTACGCAAAATATCGATAAAAAACGACTACATCGCTCCTATTCGCTCGTATACTTTGTGTGCAAGATACGGGTCTTTTTTTCTTACCCGAGATTCATCCGCGGCCGGTGGAACTATGTTAATACATCCACCATAGGTTATAAGTTATAACGTATGGCGGATGTATTAAGATAGTTCCACCGGCCGCGGATGAATCTCGGGTAAGAAAAAAAAGACCCGTATCTTGCACACAAAGTATACGAGCGAATAGGAGCGATGTAGTCGTTTTTTATCGATATTTTGCGTAATTGTTTTCATTGTTTTGGGGCTCATTTTTGTTTCTGTTCAGCTATCAAACGCCATGAAATCATGTAAGTAGAATATCAAAACATTTTTAAATGGTGCAAATTACCAAAAAACGTATTTTTAGCCACTTTTTGAATGCACTGGCTCATCAGCTGGATCATACAAAGATCCATCAGACAACTCCCCTGGAGTATCGGACTAACATTGTGTGCACATCCGCCGACAATATCGTTCAAATGACTAGCAATTTTGCGCTTCCTGTTCAATTTCTGAATGTCAAACGAAGTAACGAACCAAGAATTTCTCGAAAATAACCACTCTTTAATTAAAGTAAATGATATCAATTGCCCCGTTTTTATTTGAATTCCGCTACATTATTGTGATAATCTTAATTTCTTTTTTAACATTTAAAAAAAAAAAAAAAAATTCGGGGCACCGTTTCCCGATATACCGAACCGGGTCCCGATTGAAACGGTCGGTAACCGGTGTGATCGACCGAACCGACTCAGCCATAATTCATTTCCTAATCTGGTTGATTTTAATTAGATAATTACAATATTTTAGAAATCCAATGTACAGTAAAAACCTGTCTTAGTGGCCACCTGTCTATAGCAGCCAACCTGCCTATAGTGGCCACCAAAAGTGATCCCCTGCAGAGAAAATCAATGTTATTTAACCTGTCTACTGAGGGCACTTTTTCTTGTTTCATTTAGGTGGTCACTACAGGGTTCATACACTTGCTTTGACATGTGCAAAAAGTGATGAATTTTTATATGTATATTGGGTTGTTATCTGATATGTCCACTGGGTATTGTGTGAAATTTCAAGTTAAATGGACGTTATATGGCCGAGTAATGAACATCTGAACACTTCAATCGTAAATATCTTTTTAACAAAAGGGAAATTTGAAGGAAAAAAAACCTGTCCCATGCTTTTTTCGTTAATACAAACACAACAAGGTATGAGGGAACCGCTAGAATTCCAATTGGATTTTGAGGATTTGGACAATGTTACTAAGTTCCAATTCCATGACCATTACTGCAAGAATTTCATGACCTTTTCATGTCTTTTCACCACAATATTTAAAGCTTATTTTAAACAAGGTTCTTTGATTTCTGCCAGTACTTTTTGTACCCAAATAAGTTTGAAAATCTTGATTTGTATGTCAGATAGTTACATAACTTTCCATGACCCATAAGATCATTAAATTACAAATTTCCCTGACTTGCAAGGTCTGAAAAACAAAAATGTCTTATTCCATGACTTTCCAAGCCCTGTTTGAACCCTGCACTATACAGAGGTTTGACTGTACAGTCAACTCTGCCTAAGTCGAATTTGCATTTGTCGAATAATCGCCTAAGTCGAAGGTGTTATACCAGTCCTTTTTCTTTATTTTCTATTGTTTTAACCTTACATAAGTCAATTTCTTTCTAAGTCGAAGAAATTCATTCAGTCCCAACAGATTCGACTCAGGCAGAGTTGACTATATTTTGATTTATATCAAAATCAACATTTGCAGAGAAATGTAACATAAATGAATCACATTCGGCAAGTTCAGGCATACATATTGCACATAAATAACACTGTGTGATCTACAAATTGTTTACACAATTTACAACACATACAGTTGAATAACACCCACACAAAACAACTGCTTGCCACAAAACCAGAAAATACAATAATTAATAAAATATATTGATCTCAATCCTAGCAGAATCTTCTTCGGAGGCTAAATGACGAAGGTATACAAATAGACACACATATGTACAGACAGTTGGAAAAGAAGATTTATAGTAGTTTACAGTCAGTATTTTGCATCATCTAATACAATATAATTCACAAGCATCAGTCAGATAGCAAAAAGCTAGCCTGCCAATGCAGCTCTTAGTCCTTTGTTTGAGAACATAAGTCCAAGAATGCTGGATATACTAGTAGGTTAGCGAAGATAGCCACCCATTTTTTGTTGAATATAAACTAGAATACTACAGCACTAGGTCAGAGGTAGAACAGTATCGGACCTCCCCTGTAAATCCACATGTACAAACTTGCATTTCAGCGGAAGAAAAAAAGCTTCAAAATTTCCTGATTTAAGTTCTAGGAGCAGTTTAACATCTTGTAATTAAATTTCTTGGTCCTAGACTAGTTGCTTTCATGGAGAATGTCACTAGTCTTTGAGCCTCCGGTAGTGTAATATGTTAAATAGCGATCCATGGAAAGAATGGGTCAGTTATCACAGTTCGCTTGACTTGAGCAACATAACACGTCAAAGGATAAATCATAAAGTGTCAATGAAACTAATTTTGGGGATCCCATTCAGATTCTCGCCAGGTGCTCTCATAGTGAACAACTTGAATCTTTATGCCTCTAGTCTCTCGATCTCTGGTGGAACATTGTTCAACCTGCCCATGAGGGGAACCAACTGGTCCACGTTCATCTGGATCTGCTTGAGGTACCGTACCATTATCAGTTTATTAGTCTACCTACACAAGCAAGTTCTTGGTCCAGTTGTTCTCATAGTGAATGTCTCAAGGCGCTCCGACTCGGGAAGAAAGTTGTTCACCAGATCCATGAGAAGAACTAGTTTGTCCACGCACATCTGGACCTGCTTGAGGTACCATTATTTGATTATTACAATTTAAGTTTTAGGATCAGGTTAATAGCATTCCTAAACACTAAATTTAAGTTCTTGGTCCTGTTGCTCTCATAGAAAATGTCTCCAGCCGCTCAGCCTCGGCTAGAACAGTGTTCAACCGATCAATTGGCAAAACAATTACAGTAGTCCAAACAAATTTGACACGCTTGAGGTACCATCTTTAATTCTTTATGCCTCTAGTCTCTCGATCTCTGGTAGAATATTGTTCAACCTGTCCGTGAGGGGAACCAACTGGTCCACGCTCATCTGGATCTGCTTGAGGTACCATTATCAGTTCTAGGATCAGTTTAATAGCATACCTAAACAATCAATTCAAGTTCTTGGTCCAGTGGCTCTCAGAGTGAATGTCTCTAGTCGCTCGGTCTTGGCTAGAACATTGTTCAACCGATCAATTTGCAAAACAATTACAGTAGTCTAAACAAATTTGACTCGCTTGAGGTACCATTATCATGATTTCATTGTTATGATCAGTTTATAAGCAGTCTCAGTCTCTGGTGAAACATTGTTCAACCGATCCATTAGCATAACAAGTCAGTCTACGGTGCTTTATATCTGGAATTGTTTGAAGTACAATTATCATGATTTCATTTCTATGATCTGTTTATAAGCAGTATTTCAAGTTCTCGGTCCAGTTGCTCTCATTGAGAATGTCTCTAGTCGCTCGGCCTCGGGTAGAACATTGTTCAATCGGTCCATGAGGGGAACCAACTGGTCCACGCTCATCTGGATCCGCTTGAGGTTGCCCGACATCTCGTTTATCCTCTGGATCTGCTCGGCGTGTTTGGCGAACCGCTTCTGCCGCTCTGCCATCGACTGCATGATGCTGTGGATGATGGCATCAACCTGCAAAGGAAGAAAATATTGATAACTATGACAATAGTGCTACACATACATTCAATGGGCTCAAGGTCCTCGCTATAATGAGGTTTCAATGCAGCAAGCAACCACACTAACTTTTATTTCTACTTAATATTACTTTCTACTTATTTTGCCTGTTCGGGCAAGTAAAATCATGAATTTTAAACAATTTAGAAAAAAAAAGAAACAAAATTATTATTTGTCCTTGGTAGCTTGATCTGCTCGACAAATATCTGTCTGGTTTATAGATGAGATCTACACGCAAGAAATTACATGTTTTTCTCTCATAGTTAAACAGAAATAGTCGATGCCCGATCGGGCAACCAAACTCAACTATTTTATGAAATTTTACTTGCCCCGGGCAAGTGGGCAAGTACATACCTCCTTGATCCTCCCTGTTATTGCACCCTGGTCAAAGGTCACTGCCTCGGCGCACTGTCTGAGATGCTGCTGGTATCGCAGGCACAGCTGCAGGAGTTGTCTGAATAAGAGAGAGCAAATTTAATGTAATATAGATAATTTTCCCAGGACCCAGACAAAGCTAAATTTCAAAACATTTCAAAATATAAGGATAATTTGCATTGAATTCATCCTATCTTTAAAGAAAATGATTAAAGTGGTCAAAGGTCACTGCCTCAACGCACTGTCTGAGATGCTGCTGGTATCGCAGGCACAGCTGCAGGAGTTGTCTGCAAAGAAAGAGCAAATTGATTTGAATATATAACCCTCTGAGTGTCAAATTAAAAACTGCAAAAAAAAAAAAAAATCCTAATTTTCTTGACAAGTTTACTTGAATGGCATTTATTAGCCCCTATTCACCTAAAATGAATAGAAGTTGGATAAGAAGTCAAGGGTCTATAGAGTACCGAATTAGTGACGTCACATGCTTTTGTTATGGCATAGTAATGGTTCTAAACAACTTTTCTTTTCATACTGGCATTAAGTAGTGGGTCGGAGCGGACGATTGCCTTCTTAGCAACCGCTAGATCACCAATTCATGACTTGCCTGACATTGTTTAGAACCATCACTCATGGCAATGAATAGCTCTGACGTCACACTTCGGTACTCTATACAGGGCTTGACACTAGCACTTTCCCGGGGCAAGAACAATTTATCAAGTGATATCAAGTAATATCACGATGAAGGAGATGATGAAAATTATCATGACAATGTAGACAATGACAATGATGATGATGACAATGATGATGATGATGATGATGATGATGATGATGATGATGATGATGATGGGGTGATGATTATGATGATGATGATGATGAAGATGATGATAAAGATGAAGATGAAGATGAAGATGATGATGAAGATGGTGATAATGACAATGATGATGACGATTGATGATAACGATTGATGATGATGATGATGATGATGATGATTGATGTTGATGATGATGATGTGAATCATGTGATATCAAGTGAAGAAGATGATGATGATGACAATGACTACAATGATGATGAAGATGATGATGATGATGATGTGATATTAAGTGAAGAAGATGATGAAAATGATTATGACAATGTAGACAATGATGATGATGGTGATGATCAGGAAGATGATGAGGACTATAACTACCCTAATAGATACTAAGTGATGTCATGGGGGTGTTTCACAAAGATCCTAAGTTGATCTTAGCACTAAGATGATCTTAAATATTATGGAAAGCCACTAGTGTCTTGAAACAGTTTTGTCAAAGTATGTTGAAATGCATACAATGTTGATTCAAATCATATATCAAAGAGATTCATGATCTTCACATAAAACTCATGAAATTTCTTTGATAATTAGAAAAATATATATGATTTGAATCAACATTTTATGCATTTCAACATAACTTTTATCAAACTGTTTCAAGAAACTAATGACTTTCCATAATATTTAAGACCATCTTAGTGCTAAGATCAACTTAGGATCTTTGTGAAACACCCTCCTGGCTTACCTATGGTCCATCTTCTCCATCTGGCTGGGGTCCTCGCTGTGATGGATCGTGTGGCCGCCCTTCAAGATCGGCAGGAAGGTCGGTATGTCACGCATCTTCTGGATCTCGTACGAGAGGGACTGGTCCGCGCCCTGACCGCCCGCCGACACAGTCACTATCCGGTGGTCAGCCGAGCCAACCTTGAAAAGAAACGAATCACAAGAATATGAAAAAATTATTAAAAACATACATGTTTAATTTAAATGTATTCATTTATTTGTTTTATAAATTCCAATAGGGTTGATTGAGCACTCTGTCAGCGGTGAAAAAAAGAATACTATTTTTTTTTTTTCACACTTAACAACTTAAAAATATTACAAAGAAAAATTAAAATATTTATGTAGCTCTTCATAGTAAGGTTCACTCAAAGACTGTCACGCGATTCCTCAAATTTCTATCATGTTTGACATTTTATAATTTTGTTATTCTTAGACTATTGCATGCTAGTCAAGGCTAGCAGACCATTTTGAATTAAAGTGAGCAGTAACGAAGACCTAATCAGGGGGTGTTTCACAAAGAATTTAAGTTGAACTTAAATTTAATGGAAAGCCATTTGTAGCTTTGGAAATTAAAAAGTTTTCAAGAGCAAAAATGCACAATATATTAGACTGTAAATGATTTTTTCATCAAGAATATTAAATCTCCTTGATTAATAGAATTATAGAAATGCCAACATTTAACGTTGTATTTAAAAAATAATATTTAAATTTCACATAGCAAATAATGACTTTCCATAATTTTAAGTCCAACTAAGAATGTATGACTTCAACTCGGGATGTTTGTGAAACACCCCCCAGGACAGTAAAATTTACTTGCCCTTCTGCCCTCTTTTTATTTCACTTGCCCTTTGTAACTGGGCAAGGGCAAGAGGGTTTGTAACATACCTTTGGGCTTGCATGGGGTTGAGGGGAAACCCCTCGGGGAGGCAACGTGGCCGAGGCTCTCCCATGGGGCATGGCCGGCAGCGACTGCTGTTTGACCAGAGACTGCATTCTACTTTCTGTGTTTGTGAGACAAGAAAATATGAGAGATAGAAAAACCAATTATGTTAACACCATTTCTGACGGCTTCACTATTTCACCACGAAGAGCGTTTCAGTTATAAACCCGGCCTAGTATGACAGTGAGCGATCCACCGCCTCAACTTCTAGTCGACTGCCAAACTCCATCATCTTCGTCATCATGAATTGAATGTCTTCTCCGCCGAGCCTAGATCGATCAAATCTTGTTTTCAGGGCCTCTTTCACATTTACTATACTGTCTTATACAGTTATATACTGTTTGCCCTTTCTTGTACATTTTTTCATCACAAATAATTATGCACTGCAAACCTTGTTAACATTCACAGTGATCCATTAATTAAACTAAGGGATAGTTGAGTTGTGGTAAAGAGAGTACAGTTTTGGTAAAACTGAAGTTTAGTAACAAAAACCTGCACCATTACATTACAAACTGATAGCTATGCTCCACCATGCTTGAAAGGAATAACACATTACAAATGACTAAATAAAAAGCCTGTTATCATTCAAAAAGAGCCGTTAAAACTCAAGAGGGCACTCTATCAAAACTCATTGGTTTCATCTATTTTAAATAAAATATTGTGCATGTGATGTTTTGTTGCAATAGCGATTCAATAGAGACATAATCAACAACTATTTAAAACCTCTTTTGTAAATTTTTTAAAAGAGGAAGCATTTTTAAGAGTTTTGTAACGGCTGGTTCAAAATTCTATAGTGGGGCCCCACATTTATTAGAAATTGTTATGTTTATGGATATTTCGCCCATTTCTGAACCGATTTTGTTCAAATAAAGTTTATTCTGTCATTAAAATATTATGCTCTTTCAAATTTGACACTCAGTTTTTCATTATCTCACAAAATTTTTTTTTGTGTAGCGCCCTCTCTACCAAAACTCAACTATCTCTTTAAGTGCAATTAACCGCTTGTATTCCATCGAGCAATGGAAGAACTTAATTAAGGAACTTTAATCTCGATCTGATCATCTGATAAAGAGACACAAACGAACAAACTGCATTTATTTATAAATGTCTGCTCATGCCAATGAATGCACTAATTTTGTCATGTTCAGAACTTCAGTCATCAGATTTAATTCTGGGTATTCTGCAGCAGTGCATGCAATACCGACTCAACAGACCAATTCTTTTCTTTTTCAATTTCTTATTTTCTCAATAACCTATCAAATATTATTTAATGTTGTCTGAATGAAATGCAAAAGGGAATAGTTTATTTCAATTGTCAGCTTGTATTTGTAATTGTACTTTATTTTGCAACAGATATGATATGGAACACATCTAAAGAAGTCAAAGACAAAGTAATCTCAAGTCAAAGTCGACAAAGACAGTGAATAATGACTCAAATGAGTTTGTAAATTGTCGTGGTACTTTTAGTTTTAGTTTTACTCAAAACTTTTAGCCTTTTTAGGACTAGAGTCTAGGAATATTATTATTATTATTATTTATTCGGCATTTCAAAATAAAGTACAATGTATGATACAAAATGAATAGTGAATTTACAAAACGATCAGAAAACATAAAAGGGCCATTCTTTGAAAAGTGAAACTTTTTCGGAAAAATTGAAGTTTTATTTTTCTGTTGTTTTGTTCCATTTTTGGAATGATCCATGTGTAAAGTTTCATGAAATATATTATTTACATTAAATAAAGACACTTTCATACTCATTTGCATAAATTTACATATTTCAATATTTTTCTAAAATCATAACCCAGAAAATAATCAAGATATCGAAAGGATAGTTAGCAAGCTTATTCTTCTCACTTTCCTGTACATGTTGATACCAACTTTGTAAACATTGAACCTTTCATTCCTTTCTAAACCTGATATTATAAAATTCCCATTTTTCCATTCATATTGTACATGTCACACACGTGACCACCCCAAAATGTCACACAGTAACCAGACGTTACCACGTAATTAAATGCAATAAAAAAGAACGGTTTGATATAATTCTTATTCATTGCTATGTTTGTACTTAGCCTACAGATCTATAATACTTGTCTGGTAATAAGATGAACATTGTAGCTTTTCATATTTCAAAGGATTTCCCAAATGAAATTGAGTTATGAAAAAAGCGCTCCGTGCGAAGTCACACACGTGACCCATGCCACATTGAATAACGTAATCCTTATAAAATCTTTTGTGTTAAGTCTGAAAGACTTCAACATATTCAAGTCACATACAAAGTAAAAATCATTATACCTCTTATACTTACTGAAATATAAGCATCCTATTTCAAAATTGTTCATGTTTTGGATCACACACGTGACCAAGAATGGCCCAAAAGCACAAAAGCACCCCTGGTGAATGCCCAAGCTGCCTGGCAGGAAAAAATAAATCTTGAATTTCTGTGACCCATGGGTCTTTCCTGCCAACTTGGGGAGGCCACCAGGGATGCCTTGTACATAAATATTTAAATATTGCAATATATAGTAATTTTATAACAATTAATCAATACATAATACATTTTAAATTTTTTTTTATAACATCAACATTTGAAAGCATTAACATATGTACATCAAAAAACACCATGAAAGTAAGGGCAAGTGAGTGGAGAGCGAGATGCGGAAAACAAGAATAGGGAAGGAGAAAGGAGAAAGGCAAAAGGAGAGAAGATGAGAAAGAGAATAGATG
The DNA here is from genome assembly GCA_037951105.1 of Echinarachnius parma. Classification (NCBI taxonomy): domain Eukaryota; kingdom Metazoa; phylum Echinodermata; class Echinoidea; order Clypeasteroida; family Echinarachniidae; genus Echinarachnius; species Echinarachnius parma. The sequence goes on along the minus strand of JBAMJV010005611.1, from coordinate 53,624 downwards.
GGATAATGAGAGAAGCAGTACTAGTAACTAGTAGTACTTAGTAGGAGATAGATAGGGATATAAGACATGACAGATAAGATATAACATTAATACATTATGACAATTTAAAATCACTTTTACTAATTTAATTAAACTAAATTAAATGGCAAGAATTTACAAAAATGTCAAAAGCAAGTACTAATCAAGGCAAAATAATAGTCCATTAATTATATTGCATGAACACAAATATTGAGAGTCCAATCATACAAATTTTATCAACAACCATTTCAAAATTTCGAACTATGGAACAAGTTCGAACAACCTATCAAAATATTAGTGTGTTGTGTGAACACACCACTCATTTACAAAATTACATTCACATACGCCAAAGTCACATGAACACTAAAAGTACAAAAAAAGTTGAATACCTTTTGTATTTGGTGGTAGAACATTCCGGTCAACGGAATAAAATGTGTACGGTATGCTGCCTCCTTCCACCGCCGGAGCTCCCCCGGTAGAGCTGGGTCCCGACTCGATTGGAGCATCGTACCTTGAAACTTGCTGCTCGCTTTGCGACGCTCCCATTTTAATTCTGGCCAATCTGGGCTTTATTTGGAGCTAATATTTAAGTGATGTGAACATGTGATGAAATGGGAGAAATGAAAGCGATATTTCTTGAAATAGACACTTGATCGGTGAGATTTCTAACTCCCTTTCCGATTCGGGAAAAACGTACAAAACAAAGGACATCACAAATAGCCTCGCTTCGAAGCTTCATTCACTCGATCGTACGTACTCTACAATGTTGCTTTTAATTTATTTTAATGCACATACAAAATACTTATTTTTTTAGGTTAGGGGACTGGATTAAAAAAAAAAAATATGTTTCTCTATTCTTTGCGGAATGAAAATCACAATTAGACGAAATATTGACAATTTAAACGTATTAAAACGCTAATCAAAATTGTGAATAAAAAATGACGAGCCTTGACAAAACGCTAGCTAGATTTTTGTTTTGAAGATCACGTGATATATTGAACGTAAATAAACTTGCGCGATCGACATGACAGCAAGTTTCTGAAGTTTCTGAAGCGGAAATCCTTTGTTTGAACGCTCAATCGTTAATTTCAGCGGCAACAAACGTGGACAACATCTCATCCACAGAGTGTAAATCATAGGTGTTTTCCAGGTATATTAATAGCCCTCTGTTTGTCATGATGATGTTGATTGTGATCATGATTGTTGGCATGTTGCAACTTGCATAATTTTGCAACGTTTGCATTTTTAATGCCACCATGTGGCCATGTGGCCATGTGGCCATGTGGCCATTGGCATTGATCTGGCAGCCCTGGCCCCTGGGCGGTGTATGGATGCACGAGCACCCCTGGCCTAGCCCGGCCCTGCAAGCGCAAGTGCACAAGTCGAGAGTGAAGAGGCCTACTGTTTATTGACAATTGTGTGACGACTGTGAAGGGTTGCATGCATTGCATTGACCAAATACCAAGACATGCCACATGTAATGACTGCCCAGGTTCCAAAAGAAACTTATCACTTTTTCAGAGCGACGCTCACTAAAATCCATAGCATCAAATTGAATCAAATTTATACACAGATTTATAAGCTATCACTCTCTTTATGAAGCATATCTTAAAAATTAAAAGTTTGCCTTTGCCAAAAAAGATAAAATGCGATTGAATAACTACAGGTCACTTTTTAAAAATCACAGAAACTGCTCGCTGCGAACCTCTTCGAAAGGCGGTCTATTCAGAACTTTCAATAGCTATTCATTCAACTTCAAAGCGGGTTATGTAACCACTAGACTGGCTATTGTCCGTACCGAACTCTGTGCCTGGAAGGCAAGCAGTTTCTGTGATTTTTTAAAAATGACCTCTTGCGATTTCACCTTATTTTTTTCTTTGATAACTAAAGCAAACAATTTTTTTTTTAGATGAGCTTGCTAAGCCTAAGGAATATTGTAGCTAGTCTATGCCTAACCTAACCAGGCTCTGTGCGTAGCACAGAGCCTGGCATATTGAAGTGTGTGTTAGGTGTATCGCTCGTAACAATTATTGGTAAAAATAGTATATAAGATACTATACAATTTATATCTGGTTTTATACTTACGACGGATGTTATCCATGGACATCAATGGTCCACTGTCTTGATACATGAGGCTCCATTCGGTGTATTTATTCACAAAATTAGGTTTTTATCGTCCAGATTGTGGTAAGAAGCAAAAATTCCAAAATGGTATCCGAATTTGTGTCCACAGTGCGCATGCGTGAGGTCGCAGGTCAAACTTTGGCGTACGAGCCATATAAGCCAGGCCACTGTACTCAATGTTAACCTAACCGCCTGGCATATACATCGCTCGAAATCTTGCAGGAACATGTTTGTAGATGGGCGATGAGGTGTTTTATCCTCTTTAAGCAGATTTTTTTAAAATTTTGTTTACTTGTACTGCACCCTAAAATACCTATGTACGACGGCGCTACACAAAATTACTATGAAAACAATGATAACCTACCTCAAATTGATTATTTATGTCGATTGTCCTTGTTAGAATCCCGCTGTGCGATGCCGACGGATCGAAAAAAAAAGCCGGATTCTAACAAGGACGATCGACATAAATAATCAATATGAGGTAAGTTATCATTCTTTTTATAGCAATTTTGTGTAGCGCCGTCGTACATAGGTATTTTAGGGTGCAGTACAAGTAAACAAAATTTTAAAAAAATCTGCTTAAAGAGGATAAAACACCTCATCGCCCATCTACAAACATGTTCCTGCAAGATTTCGAGCGATGTATATGCCAGGCGGTTAGGTTAACATTGAGTACAGTGGCCTGGCTTATATGTATTAGTCAACCGATCGCCACTTACGCGCGGAACCGGAATAAAACCTCGCCTATATATCCCAGCATGCATTGCCGATGACTTTGGAGGCGACAGGACAATTTCGAATATTTGTGTGAAGCCGTTTGGGATTAATCATCAATTTGAGGTAAGTTATTATTCTTTTCATATAATTTCTATGTAGCGCGCAGATAAAACGCACTTTTGTTCTCTAGAAAAGGTTAACCAAATACAAAAAAATTATAATTAAAGGTGATAAAAACACCTCATCGCAAAAACGCTACACCATTTCGATCGTCAGTAATTCACAGCTCTGTGCTACGCACAGAGCTGATCATAGTTAGTCTATGCCCAATTATGAGTAATTGTTATGCTTTGGATTTTAATGTGTGTCGCTCTGAAGAAGTGATAAGTTTCTTTTGGAACCCAGTTTATAAACGAAAGTTTTTTTGCATTTGCTGGTAAATTGATGGAAAAATCAGCCGACAAAAAAATTTGTTTCCGTTGGATAGTGCAGCGGGCGGAAGAGGTTGATCTCCGCACAACCCTGAACCTATGTGTGACTTAGTTTGACTTTCTTTTTGTGAATGGGACTGAGGTTGAGCTGTAATATAAATTATAATTTTTTAGACCATGATTTGAATTAATTTAAAGTTTTAAATTTGAATAAATGAATGCCTGCTCATGCAGATGATGATACAAGTGAGTAATGGAGGAGTGATGTGAACTGATGCCTGGTTGACGAGCGAGTATGTACATGTGTACGTCTTGATCATTCAAATAATAATAAAACTAAAATTTTAAGTTAATAAAAAAAAAAATTAATTTGAATTAAAAATTAGAAAAATATATGATTCACCATTTCTTGTTAATTGATTACCATATATTTAGCTTTATAATAGTTTATAACCCATGGCATAGTGAAAACTAAAAATGTAATAAATTGTCTACTCTGACTAATAATTTGTACAAACCAGGAACCGGAAGTGGAACGTGCGATGAATGAAGCCAGAATTTTTTAGTGCCGGCAGGAGCTAGCCGTGATTTTGCGTGAATTCAAAACTTGTTGAAGCTTGAAGTTGAACTTTCAGCAGAGTAGGAAATACACGGGAGTTGAGGCTTGAGGGCAACTTTGCTCCCTGAAATGAGTAGGTAGTAAGCCTGAGTCATGTCGGAATTTGTTTGTTCCGGAATCCGCCGGTGTTGTGCCGGTCGGAATCCGGTATTCCGATAAAAAAAAAAAACCTGCCAATGAATGATACGGAACGAACACGCACTAGAAGAAGGTCTGCCATAGCTTCGGCAGCGCAGGCAGGCCCCGCGCTGCGAGACAGGCCAACTCAACTGCCTCGCGGAAAATTTTGTAGTAGAAAACTATCAGAAGAAAACAAATGACAAAAAAGTACAAGAAAGACGATGTCGAATGCAACTTACAACGACAAGAAATCCGCTGCGTTTATTATGAAAGTCGATCTAGACTAGTAGGCTACTAGTAGCTACCCGGCCCGGCGCGCCCCGCACAGTCATGCGCTATGCAGCTGCTACCATAGCGCTCAGAGCTCGAGCTGCACATGTACTGTTAGATATAATCAAACGATAATTCTCATTTAAACGTTGACATCCAGTCCGCCCTCTTTCGGTTACTAATGCTCAATACAACCTGCCATATCACTCGTGTACTTTGCGTGCAGGTTACGGGTCTATTTTCTTACGCAAGAATCCATCCGCCGGGACTTCCCCAATTCCCGGCGGATGGATTCTTGCGTAAGAAAATAGACCCGTAACCTGCACGCAAAGTACACGAGTGCATGATCGAGCATTATATTAGTAACCAAAATAGGGCGGACTGGATGTCAACGTTTAATCGAGAATCGTTAACAGTACATGTGCAGCTCGAGCTGAGCGCTATGGTAGCAGCTGCAATATAGCGCATGACTGTGCGGGGCGCGCCGGGCCGGGTAGCTACTAGTAGCCTACTAGTCTAGATCGGCTTTCATAATAAACGCAGCGGATTTCTTGTCGTTGTAAGTTGCATTCGACATCGTCTTTCTTGTACTTTTTTGTCATTTGTTTTCTTCTGATAGTTTTCTGCTACAAAATATATAAGATATTCTTTATGTATTACATTGTTTCATCGGAATACCGGAATGGAGAAAACCAAACCGGAACACGCACACACCGGACGGATTCCGGTCTTCCGACCGTTCCGACCCAGGCTTAGTAGGTAGCCCCTAAAATTACTGTAGGGTATTATGGGAAATATTTTGTGATATCCATCAGATTGAAAAAGTAGCCCCCTAGAATTAAAAATCAATTATTTCCTTGTCTCTCACTCAGTCTCATCTAGAAGAAGAAGTACCAGAACACGAGTAGAAGAAGAAAAGGAGAATAAGCTGAAGAAGACGAGTTAGAAGTTTTAGGAGTAAGAATTTATTGGCTAGTGTCTGTGTCGAGTCCGAGTTTGACTTCTTAAAGATGGCCGATGACAAGAGACGGAGAGCAAGGATTCAAGGATCATGGGCAGGCCCCGCCCAAACTGGACGAGGAAAGGTATAAGTTCTAGATAATTATAGAATGTATCTAGCCAAGAAAATTGTAATTTTGTGAGTAAAGACTTGTTTCGCCAGTGGGAACAAATCTTGCCAAATTCAAATCAAAGAGCAAACATTTCTAATCTAGATACAAAACAAAAAAAGTAATATTTCTGAAGAAACAGCAAATAAGATAAGGAATTCTGTCAGCCAGAATGGAAAGTTCTGATTTAAAGACTTCAAATAATTGTCCTTTCATCGATCAATGATTTGATTAATTTTCAGAGGCATGTGAAGGGGTGGGGCAGGTAAGAAGAAAGGTCACCCCTCACTAAAGAAATTCTCCACAAAAAAACGATGGCTGATCAATTTAATTCTAGATCCTGATAACTGGAAAGTTTTGGCTATATCAGCAAACTAAATAAAACTTAAAATAAAACTTAAAACCGCAGTGCAATAATAAATCATATTCATAATCATAATCATCATTTTATACGATACTGTGGTACTGGTACAAATTAAGTTCCATTGAAGGAATAGTTTCGTTTTGGTAAAGAGGGCGCTTCGAGAAATAATTAATTTGTAAATTTGAAAAACTTTATTTTTCGGGGGCTACTTTTCAAGAATGCCTGTGTGAAAATTACATTTCAAATTTTGATTTGCATTGAACTCTATGCACATTTTTAGGGGCTCTTTTATGATTTTCGGGGGCCCTTTTTGACATTTTGGGGGCGAATTCGCCCCGAGCCCTCGTATTTTTTTCACTGCTTGGAAGAGCACAAGATTTTCAAGATAAAACAAACTTTATTTGATCAAAATCGGATGAGGAACAGCTGAAATATCAATAAAATAATCCAATTGTAATAAATGTTAGGACCCACACTTATTTGATGAGTTAATAAAACAAATATAATGCCTACACCTTTTCTAAAATGTACTATTTGTTTTAAATAGTTGTTGATGAATGACTAGTAAAACTAAACATCACATTCACATTTTTTAAAACAAAACCTCAATGGCTGCTTTTTGAATGATAACAGGCTTTTGACTCGGCTAGCCGTTTGTAAGTTTTTCTACCATTCAAGCATCATTGAATCATAACTAATAGTTTTGATGATAACTTATAAATTTAAGACACTAAAAGTATGTTTGACCAAAACAGTAGTAAATATATCCCTTTAAGCAGATAGCAACACCTTTTGATGCACATTTTAATGTCATGTTGATTTTCATACTTTTTCTCATTTATATCCAAAGGGTCAAGGCTCAAAGGCGAAGCCCATGCAGAGACCAGGCCCGAATCCCAACGCTGTTTCGTCTAGTTCAATGGAGAGGCCAGCAGCAGAATGCAGCAACCAGACGAAAGGCCCCACTGGACAATCGGACTGCCTGGGACAGAGACTAACGTTCCAGGAAACGGGACCACTTAGGGTGGCCCCCCAGCCCAGGGAAATCCAGTAAGTTCAGCACGATCAGGCATGTGAAGTGGAACCTTGTTATATTCAAAACAAGGAAAATTTGACCATGAAAAAGTTACCTCGTTATATCTGTGGGAGGCATAGAGAGTTGCAATTAATTAAACACAACATCAACTGATCATTGAGTTCAGCTAATTCAGTCATGTACTGAGGACCCTCGTTATAATATTCATAACAAGGAAAATACATGTAGGACGATGAACATTACCTTTTTATAACCAGGGGTGGGGGGGGGGGTGTTATATAAAGAGTTGCAATTAAATGCAACTCCAAAAGATCACACTTCACAGGTAACTTTGCTTTTAAACGCAAATCAATTACATAACAGTTTTGTTTGATTCAAGCGCAAGTATTTTATTGTGAATGTGAAATAAATGAAATGAATGAACTAGTGCAAAGTACCCACCTGGATGTATCTAATTCAGGGTTAAAAAAAATAAAATTTACAATTGAATTCAAACTAGGCCACGGGTTTATGGTGGGCATACAGTTACATTTTCCTGCAAATTGCACAGCTAGGGAGGATGTTTGTATTGTTTTAAATTATACAAATTAGAAAAAAAATTCACAAAGACAGACATTTGAAAAATCAAAACCCATTTCATTCTTCTGTAACCATTAAAAGCCAAACAACAAGGTACGAGCAAAGTGTTGGAGCTTGCAAGTGATTTTGGATGAACTCGAGTTAACGGGGACCACCGGGCAAATAACACATTACTATATATATGTTTTGGTACATAACTGTTTTGTGATATCAAATAGATACCCAACATTTTACAAAGGGTTGTGTAATTCATAAACAAAGCAATTAATTTCCACCACTTACGGAACCACTACTATTTCCTGGTTCCTGGTTTGCGAGTGCGCCATGCTATTCACGCGTACGTTTGTAGGCAATATAATCCCGGGCGATTCGCTTGCTGCACACGCAGTAGTCTCAATTCAGACCGCATGAACGCATGCTTTAGAATGGTGATGCATTTTCCAATTTTTTTTTCTTTTTCTGAAAACCTATTTTTGTGAACTTGTTGATGGAATGGAATACTAAAGATGTTACCTTTCTATAATAAGAATATTAGATTTGGGTGGTGGTACCCTTTAATGGATCACTTTAACCCCTTTAATTTATCTGTTATGATTTACAGGAAGGATGGGTCATATGTGATCAGCCGAGAACCAAACGGAGAAGCCAGGTAAAGTTGTTTTCATTCAGTTGGGCCTACCTCAAAGCAGGGACAATTCTACATTTATATTTCGGGGGCTACTTTTTAGGGTAGCCTGCATAAGAATAGCGGTGCTCTAATAAATTTGTTTTGTTTTGAAATCAGATGATTATTTAATTTTTTGCTGAGGTGTGAAAATGTGTCTTAACCCTTGAATAGTGACACCTAAGGGAAACAAATAGGAACCTGTGTAGATGGGTGACCTCTATAGACAGGGTCCCTATTTTAATACAGGGGATTACAATTAGGTTTCAACTGTACATTAGGGAGGTTAGCTGGTTTAGCCATGTGGACAGGAAGAAAACTTTGACTGTACCCATACAAAATAAGACGAGATCACAGACCTGTCAGGAAATCATTTATAAAATAGGTTACTCAAGTTTGCGTTCCCATTTGCTCCAGAATCAGCCTGGCCCGGGATTTCTTGCTACCGGAGGAAGCCGTCTATTCCTCTGCCATGATCCTCACGGAGCGAAAAGAACAGGAGCCCCTGTAGATTGTTTTTTTCTTTGCAGAGAAACACATTGGGGGCAACAAAACAATAGGGAGGAAGGCTGTTATAGACGTGTGGCCACCTAAAGCAAAGATTAACTGTAGTCGGGGAAATTGTCCTCTTACGAGGACAGTTATTCTAATTTCCCTGTGTTCACCGTTTTCTTCTAGAATCAGCCTGACCCGGGACTTCTTGCTACTGGAGGAAGCCGACCAGGTCTTTGTCACCCTCAGGGAAGAGATCCCTTGGAAACAGAAACAAAACATGATCCAAGGTAAGACAAAACAATATGCAATGTACAGCAAGCTTCCACACTAAATTTTTGTTTCCTTACTGCATATTAAGCCCTCTGCAGACAGAGCCGACTCGACCCGATTCAAATGGTTTTCATTCCGATCGGCTCAGTTTTCAGTGCCTCGCGACACACATTTTGCAAGTCGAGAGACAGTCGGATGCCAGTTGGGGCCGATTCAACACGATAAATCTGCTCCGACCGACCGGGCCCACCTCTAGCCTGATTGAACCCAGTCGGATCGGGTCGAGTCGGCTCTGTCTGCGCCGGGCTCTACTTGCCCCAATATGAAAATTATTTGCCCTCTTACTTCTAGATCTCATGAAATAAAATGCCAAGAGTGCTCCCCAATAACTTGTGTGCCCCCAGTCAGTCGGACCTTGCTACACCACAGACATTTCATATCATGTAAACTTTTTACCCTGTTAAATGCTATAGGATTTGATTTTGCTATTTATATGACATGCGTTCTCCATGGGCCTCAGTCAATCATTTTTTTATGTGCGTGCAATACGCAAAGGAGAGCTGTGCCTGTTGAGGCACATCAGGTTTTTAAAAATCATTTCTAATAGGACAATAGGCATGGCTGTTGCAGTGACATTTGATGACATAAACGGTAACCCGGGGTACCAGACGAAAATCCGCCATTTTGTTTAATTATTTATTTAATTTTTAAGGCTGTACTGTGGGTATAGCGTGCATACAATCGCGCGCTGCACTGCATGCACAACGCAATAGCTGCGGTACGGTTGGACGCAAGATGGCGCTACACAACGCGGGGTACTGCGTGTGTCATCATTTCTATTTTCTCTCACATTGATGGGGTATGTGATCAATCAAATTGAGGATTTCATTTTGCTAGAACATGGATTCTATATCTGACTCTAGCCAAGCTTCATTTACATGTGCATTTACAAATGTATGTACGACGTGGGCTTATCTTGCAGGCCAGACGTTTGATGAACCAAAGTCATGATCAATTAAGTGAAAGTGAGTGGGGACATGATATAAATCTGTGATGTTTCTTTTGAATTTACGATGATTAACTTCATTTGCAGGTCAGACGTTTGATGAGCCCAGGCTGACTTGCTGGTATGGAGAGTACCCCTATACCTACTCAAACGTCAGGTGGGAAGCCAACACAGATGTAAGTATTTAATCCAATGGTAGATGTTAACTTTTTTTGACTTGTGGGCCCAGTCGGGCAATTAAAAACAAGATTGTTCAAATTCTAGTGGCCCAAAACCTGAATAGATCTCGTGGCCCCAAACAAAGAAAAACATTTTAAATTATGTTACTAAGGCTGAGTCGGTTCGGTCGATCACACCGGTTACCGACCGTTTCAATCGGGACCCGGTTCGGTATATCGGGAAACAGTGCCCCGAAAAAAAAAAAAATTAAATAAAATGTTAAAAAAGAAATTAAGATTATCACAATAATGTAGCGGAATTCAAATAAAAACGGGGCAATTGATATCATTTACTTTAAAGAGTGGTTATTTTCGAGAAATTCTTGGTTCATTACTTCGTTTGACAGTCAGAAATTGAACAGGAAGCGCAAAATTGCTAGTCATTTGAACGATATTGTCGGCGGATGTGCACACAATGTTAGTCCGATACTCCAGGGGAGTTGTCTGATGGATCTTTGTATGATCCAGCTGATGAGCCAGTGCATTCAAAAAGTGGCTCAAAATACGTTTTTTGGTCATTTGCACCATTTAAAAATGTTTTGATATTCTACTTACATGATTTCATGGCGTTTGACAGCCGAACAGAAACAAAAATGAGCCCCAAAACAATGAAACAACTACTCAAAACATCGATAAAAAATGACTACATCACTCCCATTCGCTCGTATACCCTGTGTGCAAGTTACGGGCCGGTGGAACTATGTTCCAGTCCGCCCTCTATCGGCAAGATCCATCCGCCAGGAATTGGGGAAGTCCCCGGCGGATGGATCTTGCGCAAGAAAAGAGACCCCGTAACTTGCACACAGGGTATACGAGCGAATTGGAGCGATGTAGTCGTTTTTTATCGATGTTTTGAGTAGTTGTTTTCATTGTTTCGGGGCTCTTTTTTTTTCTGTTCGGCTGTCAAACGCCATTCGAAATCATGTAAGTAGAATATCAAAATGGTGTTGATTGCGAAAAGGCTAATTTATAGCCACTTTTTAAGGGCATGCAGTGGCTCACAGTCACAAGCGATCGTACATGTGATGTTTCCCCCAGACTAGCGGGCTAAGTTTCTGTGAACCGTGTTGCGATGGGCAATGGTGAACAAACGATGAATTTACTTCGAAAAAAAAAATACTTTTCATGCGAAACTGAGTTAATTCTGGATACTGTAACTATTTTCCCGTAAAGATTGATATGTAAATCCATTAAAGCCTCAGTATTTATTATGTTATTTGCATATAAAAAGAGCAATATAAGCCCCAAACAGTGCATTTTGCCGATGCGTGCACGATTGCGTGATTTTACCGGTCCGAGTTTCGATGGTAAAAATTTATCGGGATACCGGTTCCCGACCGGTAAAAGTTTATCGGGACCCGGTTCCGACAATTACCGACATAACTCAGCCTTATATGTTACATTCTATCGCAATGGCAAAGAACATGTTACATATTTCTCTTCAGTAATTTTGCTGCTTTTTTCTGTGTTAAGAGTCTTCATTAACAAATAATTATTGATCTTGCTAACACCACCTTTATTCCTTCACCTTACCATTTCTTCTTTGTAACGGTGGCACGAGACATTGAACCACATTCGAAGCAGAATCCAAGAAATGACGGGCAGCACGTTCAACTCGTGCCTTCTCAACTACTATCGCGACGGCAAGGATCACATCACACATTTCTTTTAAATAATTTTGCTGCTTATTCCAACAGTTATCATTCTAACAACAGGTGAAATACAGTTTAATTCTCTTTAATTTTCCATATCTTCTTTGTCACAGTGGCACGAGACACTGAACTACATTCGAAGCAGAATCCAAGAAAAGACGGGCAGCACGTTCAACTCGTGCCTGTGCAACTACTATCGCGACTGCAAGGACCACGTGTCGTGGCACAGCGATGACGAACCGGGACTCGGATTGAAGCCAACGATAGCATCTGTCTCGCTCGGGGATTCGAGAACTTTTGAAATGAGGAAGAAGCCTCCACCCGTAAGTCATATCATATGTGGTTTTCATTGTTATCATGATAGTGAATATATTATTATTGTTTACAATTAATACTTTAGTAAAGTTATGGTTTACAGGGCGCTTCAAAAATATATATTTTGTTTTAGCGGTGTAGGAGAAATTACAAAAGCACATGATATATATTTAATTTAAAGCAACAATTGTTTGATCAAAACTCCTCCACAAATGAAAATTGCCGATGTACAATTTCATTTGCAAAATTACAAATTCATGTTTATTACTTACACATTGTTGAGAATATACTAATGTCGGTGAAGTGCAATAATACAATAATTTAATCTTATTATTATCATCTAAATTTGTGAATTATCATATTTTCCGGAATAGGATGGGGGACTTCACATTCAAGGAGAAGCTGAGAATACCCTTGACACATGGCAGTCATTTACTCTCTTCTTCTTCTCCTTCTTTCTTTTATTTTCCAAGTGGAGATTTCCCACTATAAAGTTCCCCACAATTTAGTTATTCTTCTCTTTTACACTAACTCTCCCTTCTTCTTTGCCATCTCGATCAAATAACTTTATTATTATTTGAGTCTGCTTGTGAATTTTGACAGCAGCTCACGCCGGGGATGGGCAAAAATACAAAAGTTAAATCTTAATTTTATTACTAATCTAAATTCATGAATTGTACATTTTGTTTTCCTTATTCCAGGAAGAGAATGGTGACTACACGTACATGGAGAAGCTGAGAATACCCTTGACGCATGGCAGTCTGCTGATGATGGAGGGCGCTTCACAAGACGACTGGCAGGTAATAATTCTCAGTAATTGCCTTATTCATTCATTTGTTCAATCATCCATTCATTTGTCGTTAGTTGATTGATTGATTGATTGATTGATTGATTCTTTCATTCATTCATTGATTCATTCATTCGTTCATCCATCCTTCCATCCCATCATTCACAGGATGACTGGCAGGTAATGTTCAATTATTTGTTTTCATCCATTCATTAATTCATTCCTCCATCCATTCATCCATTCATGGATGGATGGATGAATGGATGAATAAATAAATGAAAAGATAATTGAGAATAATATCCAGCCATTCATCTTATGAATATGAATGGATGGACGGAAAATGGACGGATGGACGGAAAATTATTTAATGAATTATTGATTTAATGATGAACAAATGAATGAATGAATGGATGGATTAACACATACATCAAGAATATTTGCCTGAACAGTTGAGCCATCCTGTGAATAAGTGAATTTTGAAATTTTACATTAGTCATCATGAATTCAGAAATGTTTTATCAGAGATATGTTTTCCCTTTCCTTCTTCACTGTTATAAAACCCTTAGTTCATGATATCGATATTTAAATAATAAATATATTGTAAATTTTGACAATGCAACAAAAATAATCACTTGCCCAGTCAGGCTACTGAACTAAATTACTCCCCTTAAAGGGGTAGTACAGTTTTGGTAAGGCTGAGATTTAGTAATCAAAACCTGCACAATAACATTACAAACTAATAGTTATTATTCCACCATGCTCGAAAGGTATAGAAAATTACAAACGACTAAGTAAAAAGCCTGTTATCATTCAAAAGAAGGAGCCATTTTAACACGAGGGCGCTCTCTAAAAAGCATTGGTTTCAACCATTTTTCATACAAAATCATGCATGTGATGTTTTGATGAAATAATTATTAAATAGAGAGATCATCAACAACTATTTAAAAACCTCTTTATAAATTTTTTGAAAAAGTGGAAGCATTTAAAAAAAATTAAAAAACATACTCAAAATAAAGTTTATTCTGCCATTAAAATTGTATGCTCTTTCAAATTTTTTACTCAGTTTTTCATTATCTCACAAAAAATATTTCTTGCAGCGCCCTCTATACCAAAACTGAACTACCCCTTTAACATGATTTTGTTCTTGCCCCTGGGCAAGCAAGCAAGTGTGTTTTTTACGACCCCCAAAGACTCAAATATTTATATTTTGTCTTTTTCCTCTTGTATTTCCACAGCATCAGATCCCGCGAGAGTACCACGACCGAGACGCGAGGATAAATCTCACCTTCCGCACCATTTACCCAGGATAGCGAGGATCGCAAGTATAATGCCATACTCCACTCATTCACTGGCATAACCATAATGTTAACCCGTTCACTTCAAGATTCTGAAATCCCCATAGACTCTGTACATAGCCCACCCGGTTCCCGTAAGCAACGGGTTAAATGTTGCAGGCATTGCATAGACAATGCATGGCTGGTGTAATAATTGTCCAAAATACTGTTTGTTTTTTTTCCTCTCAGAATACCTTTTTTTTGTTTGTGAAGGTTGGCATCTCTGCATATATGTGACCTTACACCACAAAATGACCGTTATGTTGCGGTGGGGTGGTAGTTTCTGTAATTAGCTGGAATAGTCAAATTTTGTTTAAAATATAAGATTCAGGATTTTGGTATTTCCTGAATCTTAATTAACCTTATGTGAAATTTGTTATGTTTCATGTTTAAATATGATTTTTTTTTTTAGTGAATAAAAATTATCAGATTACAGGCCCTTGAATGGATGCCGATCTTTGAAGTGGCCTGTTTTCTGCCTAACTTGAAAAACTGCTTCAGCCATGTTCCAAATCTTTGGTGAGCACTCATTTTGAGAGTGTTTGCTTCTAGTCTGAATATGACAAATTATATACCATTTTAAAGGTAATGACTTCTGCTTTAATGTCATTTGAAAATAGGCACAATCATTATCCCTGACTTATTGGTCTTTTTGTGGTGTAAAGTCGCATATATATGCAGAAATGGTAATAATTGTGGTGCAATATTTGTGAGAAAACTTGATCACGGTCTTCCTCAATGTTCATATCTTGTACATAATTTGAGTATATTATTGATTATATTATATTTAATTTTCCACTATGTGGATGTTGAATAAAATTGATGATGTATTTTGTGTGTAACATGGTCAGGTGAATTTCCTGAATTTGTAGCATGCATTCAACTTCTGATCAATTGACAACTCAGGAAAATGTCAAGGAAATCTCAAGAACTGAATATCAGATTTCAATCCAACTTGATACCTGAATGTATCTTAGGGAACAATTGTAGTCATTAGATTTTGGGGTCATGAGGGCAAAGGTCAAGGTCACTTGCAGCTCATAATTGTGATACGTCAAGATCTAAAAGACAGAGTACCATCAAAATTTAGTTGACAGAATTAATTCTGTGTACATGTTGATTTGGGCTTGATATGAATAAATTGCGTAATGGCGGAGGCATCATTTTCGACTGCGCGCAGTCGAAGATCCATCTAGTTGTTATTACTATTATTATTATTATGTGCTTTTTGTTTAGGTACATGCACAAAATAAGCAATACTTTCACAAGATACTGGACATTATGGCATTAATTTGGGTTTATTACGTTTGTAGGTGTGAAACAGTCAAATTATATTGTGAATTAGATCCTAGCCCATTTTTAAAAGAAAGATGTAATGAATTTCCCTGAGACCACTCACCAGACAGCATTTGTATCAGGCCACTGTAGCTCCCTGATGTGATATGCATAGCCTTTACTTCTTAGCTTTAACTAATGTCATGTAGCTGTCCAGGAAAGTCCTAGTTAAGTTGCTCCTTCAAAAGGGATATGTTGGCCTTCCAGCTATTAAACAAACAAAAAAAGACAGCATTTGTATCGGGCTACTGTAGGTCTCTGATGTTATATACTTAGCCATCAGTTCTTATCTAGAAATCCTGTCCTTCAGCTGTCCAGGGCCCTGTTTCATACAACTTTACCAACTGTAACTACCATGGCAACATATGCTGATTGGCTGCTGCCATGGTTATTACAATAATTGGGCACAACAATTGGAGGAGTTTCATGAAATGGGGCCCAGAAAATAGCCTACATAGTTAAGTTGCTCCTTCAAAAAGGATATGCTAGCCTTACAGCTATTTTCCCAGCAATTGTCTGATTGATTAACACACTTGATGTCAATTGATGAAAAGACATCTCCTTTGAACCAGACAGCGACTCCATCAGGCAGGCCACTGTAACTCTCTGATGTGAGATGCTTCGACTTTGTTTCGCAGAAGAACCTTCTCACCTCCAGCCTTCCAGAAAATATCCTAGTTTAGTTTGAAAAAAGGGATATATGTACTAGCCTTACAGCCAATTTCTCAGCCATAATTTGGTTGATTTACTTGATTTCATACTTGATTTCACACTTGATTTCACACTTGATTTCACACTTGATTTCACACTCATAGTTTGAAAGAATATCTTTGATACATTGTGATGTGATATTTGAACCCTTCAGTACTTTGTTGGAACTCCTTTCCTCAAGATGCCCAGCAAATAGCCTAGTTGAGTAATGGCTCAGGGAGATCAACCACTATCTGGTTGATATCTTTTTCTCTGTGTCACGTAGCAGTCAGACATGCAATCTCCTTCTATATTTGTGCTCCTGTCTTAGCTGAATAATATATGGCTACAGTTAGCCCAGAGTATTTGTTCTTTTGAACAAAAAGGGATATGCTAGCTTTTCAGTTATATTCTCACCCATTATCTGGTTGATTCTGCACTAATTTGGAGCCATAGTGCGTGGTTACTTCAAAAGTTAATTTTCGGCTACCATTTTCAGTGAAGAATTAAAGGTTTATCAAACCTCTTATCAATTATAAAAGTGGAAATCAGTTTCTTATGCTCAGTCTTTGTAGGTAGTCCACCTTTGGGTTCCTGTATCCTTCCACTGTAGAATAACAGTAGCTCTATCCACACTGATCTTTGTGGAAAGGTTCCTTTCTTTCCGCATCTTAAATGCAGTGCCTGCCAGGATGCCCCGCCAAACTTTTAGGGCGGGAGGGAGGTCTGTATGTACCGAAATTCTGAATTGGAGGATTTAGCCATCATTTCCTAGATAAACCTCCTCTCTTCCCGTCTCCTCAGAACTTGTCCCTGCACATATCGATGTCACACTTTGCCCCACATAGCCTGAGAGTAATCTCCTTCAAACCAGACAGTGACTCTGCCTACAATTATCCAGCCATCTTGTGAGAGATCAAGCGCTATCTGGTTGATATCTCGTTCTCGGTTACATAGTGCCAGACGTGCGTCTCTCTCTGCATACTGTACATGTATGCATTCCTGTCTTAACAAAATTATGTATACAAATTTTCCCATTGTTGATGCTCTTTGAAAGAAAAATAATGTGATAGCTCTTATCTTTTGCCAGCCAGCTTATGGTATCCGTTAATTCCATAATCTATGTCACATAGCCTTAGTCCATTTTACACCCACTCCTCTTTCAAACCAGACGTCAACTTGATCAATAGGTCCTGCGTTGTACCAGCTCCTTGCCAGGTCCACGGCTGATTTGTTATTGTGCTCCGCATACAATTTATCCAGCTCTGTGTATGTCTCATCCTCTCCCCGAGAATATGCGAGATCAAGCGCTATCTGGTCGATATCTCGCTCTCTGTTACATAGTGCCAGACGTGTGTCCCTCTCTGCATAAATAATGTATATCTACAAAACATTTAGTGGATAATTTCATACTGTTCTTACAAGTCTTGTGTTCCTGACTCGGCCGTTTGGAGGACATGTGTGGACTTGCCTCCATCCGCAATATCTCTGTAGGCGTTTAGTACTTTATCAACCTTCTTGGCGAAGTTTATGATTGGGTGCATCTTGCAATAAAAAGTGGCAAATAACTGGCAGGTTGATTTGTCGTCTTCAGTTAGGCTATCACAATTGGATACAACATAGGGAAGGATCAATATACATGGGCGCAAGGATTTTATTGTTTGCTCCGGGATAGCTCTTTTTAGTCTGCACTGAATCGCAGGAATGTAAATGATCAGCTAGGCCACTGACTATTGAATCACCATTGATGACTGGCATTCCTCAGCCACAGCCTCAAACTCCCGACCAAAATCCGCTCCAACAGAAATACCACGGGAAGGGGCTGAAGACGAAGGGAACAACCACAGCTGAAGCTCGGGTTCCTCCGGAGCCGCAGACGCCGGAGCCGGGTCATAAAAGGAAATCAAAGCCTCCGCCGCCCGCCCCAAACTGAACCAGACGGGGCAGCGATGACACAACTTCCTCCTCTTCCGGATCCTACAAAACCTCAGAGGCCTCATCCTCCCACAAACCAGGAAGAACACCCCGAACCACAGAGGGAGCCAACTCCACCGGAGGGGCACCCAAGGTAGCAGGCACACCCTGATCCGGGACCGATCGAGCAGCCACGAAAGCCTCAAACTGCCGGAACAACTCCGCATTCGAAGAAACACCGGCACACACACCAGCACTCGCAACAGCAGGCGGTGCAGGAGGATCCGATGGGCACGCGGCCCAAGGGGCAGCAGCCCCCCATCCCCCAACCTAGACTAATCTCCTTCAAACTAGACAGTGATATCTCGTTCTCGGTTACATAGTGCAAGTCGTGCGTCTCTCTGCATATATGCATTTCTGTCTTAACTAAATGATGTATACAAATTTCCCCATTGTTGATGCTCTTTGAAAGAAAAATCATGTGATAGCCTTTTATCTTTTGCCAGCCAGCTTATGGTATCCGTTAATTCCATAATCTATGTCACATAGCCTTAGTCCATTTTACACCCACTCCTCTTTCAAACCAGACGTCAACTTGATCAATAGGTCCTGTGTTTGTACCAGCTCACTCAGCCTTGCCATGCATACGGCTGATTTTTTTGTTATTGTGCTCTGCCTACAATTTATCCAGCTATACTGTGCATGTCACATCCTCTCCCCTAGAACCTGCGAGATCAAGCGCTATCTGGTCGATATCTCGCTCTCTGTTACCTAGTGCCAGACGTGTGTCCCTCTCTGCATAAATAATGCATTTCTACAAACATTTAGTGGATAATTTCATACTGTTCTTACAAGTCTTGTGTTCCTGACTCGGCCGTTTGGAGGACATGTGTGGACTTGCCTCCATCCGCAATATCTCTGTAGGCGTTTAGTACTTTATCAACCTCCTTGGCGAAGTTTATGATTGGGTGCATCTTGCAATAGAATGTGGCAAATTGCTGGCAGGTTGATTTGTCGTCCTCAGTTAGGCTATCCCAATTGGATACAACGTGGGGAAGGAGCTTCTCTTCTTGTCCTGATATTAACACTCTGAGAATTGACTCAGCAGTTTCGTTCTCTTGCTCTGATCTCTACACTGTGGTTGGGGTTACATCAGGTACTGATGATCCAGCATCAGTAGGGCTAGGGACAGATACAACATACTCTTTGTTGAATAAGGTTTGCACCTTTTCTCGCAGCATGCTATCGCTCAACTTGTCCATCGTAAGGGGACCATTTTCTTGCTGGCTAACATTGGCCGCAAACGCCCACAACCACTGTCGGTCCGCTGCTACTTTTCTTCCTCGGCTACTGCCAGTTTCATAGAAATCGTGCTCTGTGTCATGCGCCACCAAGCAGACACTCTGGTAATTGATGCTCTCGAGGATTTTGCACTGCAAAACTGTGAGGCCCCTCCTGTTGCTAAACAAATTGTGTTGCTCTGCATAAATAATGCATATCTACAAACATTTAGTGGATAATTTCATACTGTTCTTACAAGTCTTGTGCTCCTGACTCGCTGCCGTTTGGAGGACATGTGTGGACTTGCCTCCATCAGCATTATCTCTGTAGGTTTAGTACTTTATCAACCTCCTTGGCAAAGTTTATGATTGGGTGCATCTTGCAATTTAGAATGTGGCAGATTGCTGTTTTTTCTTCGGCTTCTCTTCTTGTCCTGATATTAACACTCTGAGAATTGACTCAGCAGTTTCGTTCTCTTGCTTTGATCTCTACACTGTGGTTGGGGTTACATCAGGTACTGATGATCCAGCATCAGTAGGGCTAGGGACAGATACAACAGGTACTGATGATCCAGCATCAGTAGGGCTAGGGACAGATACAACATACTCTTTGTTGAATAAGGTTTGCACCTTTTCTCGCAGCATGCTATCGCTC
Source organism: Echinarachnius parma (assembly GCA_037951105.1). Lineage (NCBI taxonomy): Eukaryota > Metazoa > Echinodermata > Echinoidea > Clypeasteroida > Echinarachniidae > Echinarachnius > Echinarachnius parma. The sequence goes on along the minus strand of JBAMJV010005611.1, from coordinate 33,622 downwards.
AACTTGTCCATCGTTAGGGGACCATTTTCTTGCTGGCTAACATTGGCCGCAAAGGCCCACAACCACTGTCGGTCCGCTGCTACTTCCTCATCTACTGCCAATTTCATAGAAACCGTGCTCTGTGTCATGCACCACCAAGCAGCCACTCTGGTAGTGTATGCTCACAAGGATTTTGCACTGCAAAATCGTGAGGCCCCTCCTTTTGCTTAACAAATTGTGTAGCTCTGCATGAATAATGCATATCTACAAAACATTTAGTGGATAATTTCATACTGTTCTTACAAGTCTTGTGCTCCTGACTCGGCTGTTTGGAGGACATGTGTGGACTTGCCTCCATCAGCAATATCTCTGTCTAGGCATTTAGTACTTTATCGACCTCCTTGGCAAAGTTTATGATTGGGTGCATCTTGCAATTTAGAATGTGGCAGATTGCTGTTTTTTCTTCGGCTTCTCTTCTTGTCCTGATATTAACACTCTGAGAATTGACTCAGCAGTTTCGTTCTCTTGTTCTGATCTCGACACTGGTTTGGGTTACATCAGGTACTGATGATCCAGCATCAGTAGGGCTAGGGACAGATACAACAGGTACTGATGATCCAGCATCAGTAGGGCTAGGGACAGATGCAACATACTCTTTGTTGAATAAGGTTTGCACCTTTTCTCGCAGCATGCTATCGCTCAACTTGTCCATCGTTAGGGGACCATTTTCTTGCTGGCTAACATTGGCCGCAAAGGCCCACAACCACTGTCGGTCCGCTGCTACTTCCTCATCTACTGCCAATTTCATAGAAACCGTGCTCTGTGTCATGCACCACCAAGCAGCCACTCTGGTAGTTTATGCTCACAAGGATTTTGCACTGCAAAATCGTGAGGCCCCTCCTTTTGCTTAACAAATTGTGTAGCTCTGCATAAATAATGCATATCTACCAACATTTAGTGGATAATTTCATACTGTTCTTACAAGTCTTGTGCTCTTGACTCGGCCGTTTGGAGGACATGGGCCATTTAGAACTTTATCAACCTCCTTGGCGAAGATTATGATTGGGCGCATCTTGCAAAAGAATGTGGCAAATTGCTGGCAGGTTGATTTGTCGTCCTCAGGCTATCCCAATTGGATACAACATGGGGAAGGAGCTCTTCTTTTAGAGTGTGTATTTTGTCGGAAAATTGCAGCATCGTTGGTCCATGGTCTGTCATCGTTGATTTTATGGTTGTGATCATTCTGTCTTTGATGTCTGTGGCAGTTGATGGGTTACTAGCTGATATGCTCTCTCCAAGCTCCTCCACCCTCTCCTAGACCTCCAGTCCCTGATCAGATTGGTCCTTGGTCTTTGTGAGCTTCTTTCCTTTCACCTTCTTCATCTTCTTCCCATCTTTCCTTTTTCCATTCAGCTTTTTCTTCAGTCCCTTCTGCTTCTTTTTTTTCTTCGGCTTCTCTTCTTGTCCTGATATAAACACTCTGAGAATTGACTCGGCAGTTTCGTTCTCTTGTTCTGATCTTGACACTGTGGTTGGGGTTACATCAGGTACTGATGATCCAGCATCAGTAGGGCTAGGGACAGATACAACAGGTACTGATGATCCAGCATCAGTAGGGCTAGGGACAGATACAACATACTCTTTGTTGAATAAGGTTTGCACCTTTTCTCGCTCAACTTGTCCATCGTTAGGGGACCATTTTCTTGCTGGCTAACATTGGCCGCAAACGCCCACAACCACTGTCGGTCTGCTGCTACTTGTCTTCCTCGGGTACTGCCAGTTTCATAGAAATCGGGCTCTGTGTCATGCGCCACCAAGCAGACACTCTGGTAATTGATGCTCTCAAGGATTTTTCTTTGGCTTCTCTTCTTGTCCTGATATTAACACTCTGAGAATTGACTCGGCAGTTTCGTTCTCTTGTTCTGATCTTGACACTGTGGTTGGGGTTACATCAGGTACTGATGATCCAGCATCAGTAGGGCTAGGCACAGATACAACAGGTACTGATGATCCCATCCTCCTCCAATCGAGGGCCAACCTCCTGTTGTAGCTGTACTGTTTTGAAAGTTATGTCGAACTTGCTGCTTGACAGCCTCTGGACTGCCGTCAGATGGTCAGCTGGGCTGACCCCACATTTCTTTAATACTTCAAAAATCAAACCTTCCTTTAGCAGGACCTGCACCGGGCCGTCTCGCAGAAGAGAGCGCTGCATCTTCCCAAAATCATACGAACAAGCCAAAAGGCATTAAAAGAACAAAACGGTGGATTCTAAGCCAAAAGGCTTAGAAAATAGATAAACGTTTTATGAATATGATGACGAGCAGAGCAAAAGTGAAAGTACGTCCGCTCGCAGCGAGATGAAGATGCCAGTGGATGAAGATGCCAGTTAAGTTTGTTTAGTTTTTATGCCTCCGCAACGAAGTAGCCGGAGGCATTATGTTTTCGGGTTGTCCGTCCGTCCGTACGTCCGTCCGTCCGTACGTACGTACGTCCCGTTCTCGTGATCGCGTTATCTCAAGAACCGATTAACGGATTTTCACCAAACTTGGGTCATGTATGTATCTTGGGGGACCAATGATCTGATTAGATTTTGGGGTCATGAGGTCAAAGGTCAAAGGTCACACAGCTCATTATATATGCAAAAATAGCTCGTGATCGCGTTATCTCAAGAACGGATTGACAGATTCTGACCAAACTTGGTACATGTATGTATCTTAGGGGGCCAATGATCTGATTAGATTTTGGGGTCATGAGGTCAAAGGTCAAAGGTCACAGAGCTCATTATATATGCAAAAATAGCTCGTGATCGCGTTATCTCAAGAACGGATTGACAGATTCTGACCAAACTTGGTACATGTATGTATCTTAGGGGGCCAATGATCAGATTAGATTTTGGGGTCATGAGGTCAAAGGTCACACAGCTCATTATATATGCAAAAATAGCTTGTGATCGCGTTATCTCAAGAACGGATTGACAGATTCTGACCAAACTTGGTACATGTATGTATCTTAGGGGGCCAATGATCTGATTAGATTTTGGGGTCATGAGGTCAAAGGTCAAAGGTCACAGAGCTCATTATATATGCAAAAATAGCTCGTGATCGCGTTATCTCAAGAACGGATTGACAGATTCTGACCAAACTTGGTACATGTACATGTATGTATCTTAGGGGGCCAATGATCTGATTAGATTTTGGGGTCATGAGGTCAAAGGTCACAGAGCTCATTATATATGCAAAAATAGCTCGTGATCGCGTTATCTCAAGAAGGGATTGACAGATTCTGACCAAACTTGGTACATGTATGTTCCTTGGAGAGCCAATGAACTGATTAGATTTTGGGGGTCATGAGGTCAAAGGTCAAAGGTCACAGGGCTCATTATATGTAAAAGTAGCTTGAGATTGGAAATCTCAAGAATTGAATATCAGATTTCAATCCAACTTGATACCTGAATGTATAATAGGGAACAATTGTAGTCATTAGATTTTGGGGTCATGAGGGCAAAGGTCAAGGTCACTTATAGCTCATAATTGTGATACGTCAAGATCTAAAAGACAGTACCATCAAAATTGTGTTGACAGAATTAATTCTGTGTACATGTTGATTTGGGCTTGACATAAATAAATTGCATAATGGCGGAGGCATCATTTTCGACTGCGCGCAGTCGAAGATCCATCTAGTTTGTTCCCGTTCTCTTGGGTATTGGCATCAAACCCCATCATCACATCTTTGGTTTTGAGGTGCACGCCGTTGATGTGCATAATTTCTTGGGTAGTGGCATTGGTAACTTGCTGATTGGTCTACAGCCATTTGGTCTACTAGAAAGTTACATATTCGGGGGGCATATGATTATAATTAGAGATTATGATTAGGGTTAGGGTAAGGTTTTTGGTTCGGGATCGTGTTTGGAGTTGGGGATATTAAAGTTAAAAGGCATCAGGTACATTGTAGTAGACCAAATGGGTTGTCAGACTAACTGAGTGTAGACCAAGCAAACATAACCCGTGGCATCAAACCCCACTGTCACATCTTTGGTTTTCATGATGAGCTCAGCTGTCTGCAGCTCAGCAACAGCCCCTAGCTCCCTGGCCATGAGCTCCACTGCACTACGCTGGGGTACAGAGTCCAGTTCCTGACCACTGCACTTGTAGAGTCTGCTAAGGAGGACAGGAATGTTGGCTGTCTGTGTTTTGTTCACAACGCAATCAAACACCTTCATCCTGGTTGTGGAGGAATACGTTTTTCTATCCATTTTCGAACTGACATTGGCCTCCATATTTTCAAGCGATTCCCTGAATAGATTGTCAAATTCGAGTCGCCTCACATCTTCTTCCTTTTCCTTAAGCCCTTGCTTGACCTTAGTGTAGCGCTTTACAGGGACAGTTTTTGATTTCCTGCGAGACACAAGGAGCCGTCTGTGTGCCTTCTCCAAGTTCTGAAGCTTAGCTTTTACCTTAGTCAGCTCGTTTCTCACAACACTTTCCCTCCATTTATGTTGCAGTTCTCGAATCTTCCTATCCTTCAATTCAATCTGCTTCCGTTTCCCTTTTCAAGGACTGGTTAACAACACGTTTGCACGTTTGGGGGTCTTTATTTGCGTCTTTAGTTCACTAATTTGTGTGCGATGTATTTAGCTGCAAGGGTGGCCTTCGATGTTGACAAAGAGTCCAGCCTTTCCTTTAGCTTCCGTGTCGAATGTAAAAGGTAGATCTTATTAATAATGCTTGATTAATCAATATTGGAAGCAATCATATATATCCAGCCATCTTAATTAAAACGACAGAGCTAAGGATGTTCTTCATTCTTGTCACATAAGGCGATGTGTCTTTCGGTGGCTCTCCATCCACCAGTAGCTCATGGACAGCGTAAAGCACCTGTCTGAAACTTAGCTGGATTACTTGCCAGCCACTCATCCACAGAACTCGGCTGGCGTCTTTGTTACTTGCTATGTACTCCCGAGTGATAGGGCCTCCTTGTTTGTCAAGCTCCTGTAAAGAGCTGCCTGTCTACAGTTGAACACTTCCTCCTATTGTAATAATGTGCACCTACCTTGCACAAGCCTAGGATATTCTTCATTCTTGTCACATAAGGCGATGTGACTTTTGGTGGCTCTCCGTCCTGGGGTACCTCGTGGACAGCGTAGAGCTCCCATCTGAATAGCTGGATTACTTGCCAGACACTCATCCAGAGAACCCAGCTGGCATCTTCATTTCTTGCTACTCTGAGTGATAGGGCCTCCTTGTTTGTGAAGCCCCCATAAAGAGCTACCTGTCTCAGTTGAACACTTCCTCCATGAAATTACGCTTGGAGTTTATCAAAATTCTTTTGTGGGATTTGCAAGATAACCAATTGTGTGAATATAGTAAAGAAAGGAAATTACCTGAGAGGGCAGCATGGAACTCTTCTGCAGTCCATGACTGCACTACCCCGTCTAACTTTATCTGGAAGACCTTGTTAAATGTAGGTGTCCCTTGAAAAGCAACTCTCATGCCAGCTTTCTCTACTGGCTGTTATTCTTCTGCTGAAAAACAACAACATGATTTGGTCTTATATACCATTAACATTGAGCAATCTAAATTTAAACACTTACTGTTCTCTTTGGCACACTTCTGTTCGAATGCCTTCAATCCTTCACCCACAAAGACCTTATGCGCCTCGTAGACAGCTGGTTCGGCCATTGCCTGGATAGGCTGAAATCGGAAGGCCTTTAGCTTGGGGTTTTGCTCCATTTGCTCCCTAAGGAGCTCAAAGCACCACCTGGAGAGTGAGGCCAACTTTATGATGATCCTTTTCCCATCAATCTGGCTTTTCTGAATATAGGCAACAAAAAACAACAAAAAGGGAACATGATAGCTGCTTCAACATTTGTTTCTGTAGCACAGCCAAGCCATTTTGGACCTCATTGGTTGCTGTATTGCACCTGGCCTACCACCTTTGGCTTTTATAGCAAAATATGTAAAGAATAGACGTTGATCTCCATGTCAGAAACTTCCAAACAGTCCTCAACCTTTTCCTTGGTGCTAGCATCACGGAAGAAAGCTGTGCCATACCGTGGGTCAAGCACAGTCGCCATTACAGCTCTTTTGTCGTCTTCTACTGCTCCAAAGTGCTGTCTGAAGGACTCCTTTAGTGACTGAAGTGTCATACCAAGACCTGCTACTCGCTGCCAGCCTGTCCAGCTTCATCAGTAGCATTTTCACCTTCGGGATGACCATAGACATGGACTCATTGGATTTTGAGCATTCACAGGTTGCTACCTCGAATGGCTCTAGCACTCTGATAATTTGTGTTGCAAAAATGATGTTTTTCCTCCTTGTATGACTACACAGAACGAAAACTGTGAGCATTTCTAATGGCATCAACCATCATGTTGATGAACGTAACCTCATCAGAAAAACCCCTCGGAATGGTGAGTTCCAGTGTGCAGGTGGAAACCGTCGGTAACCTGTCGTCCGAGAAATAAAGGGTTGGTCTCGGTTGAAACCCACCCACAGGAATTTCTCGGCTCCCACTCACAAATTGGAGAAACTCCTGGAGGGTCATCCCCTTGACATCCTCACCTGCAATTAAGCTGACTTTTCCCCATGTCAACTAGTCGGTCATCGACCCCTGGGATGAACACCCCTAGGTCGATCGCCTGATGTAAAACTTGAAACAACTTAAAACAATTTACAAGGATAAAACATGGCTAGGATTGTACATACAAATCTAATTTACGAGTGGATAAATAAGCTGATCGTCTCCCTAGACGACGTCTCCCCTGGATAGACGCTTACTTTAATGGAGGTGGACAGGCTGTCGCTACTACTACGTATGAAACTTAAGCGGGTTACAAATTTTGTTTGTCCATTGGCACACCTGACATCCCACCCATCCCCTAATAACTCATCTAGCCCTCCAATGTTCTTGTGTCTGTGGCTGTACGTGCGCTTCCTCTTCCCCATGTCAACAAGTCGGTCAACGACCCCTGGGATGAACACCCCTAGGTCCATGGCCGTATGGTGACCCTTTCCCCCCAACACTGAGGCCACACCAACTTGCACTGCATGTATCCTCCTTCCTAGCAGAAATGCTATCCTATACCTCTCTGAGGACATTTGCGTTTGTGTAGCTAAGTAACAAACCTCTTTGGCCTTGAGAGCTCTGGCTTTGAGGGCTCCCCTGAGGTGTTGCTTGAGAGGACCATCCATTCTTGCCACAAGCACCATCATTTCTACATCCAGGCCTTCTAAGGGGATGACCTTGGCTGTGTTGTTAAATAGGTTCATCTCCTGAATCATGGCTTCTAAGTTGAGACCATTTATCTGTAAAGAAATGAAAGAAAAAGGATATCCATTTATATTCATGACCAATTACCTTTTTAAAACTATTACTTTTTTGATTCAGCAATTGTTTGTAGTCTCAAATATTTATATTACAAATTTAAATTGCTTTAAATACATTAATACTCTCAAGGGACACCTACATTTAACAAGGTCTTCCAGATACAAGGCGATGTGACTTTCGGTGGCTCTCCATCCACCAGTACCTCATGGACAGCGTAAAGCTCCTGTCTGAATAGCTGGATTACTTGCCAGACACTCATCCAGAGAACCCAGCTGGTATCTTCATTTCTTGCTACTCTGAGTGATAGGGCCTCCTTGTTTGTGAAGCCCCCATAAAGAGCTACCTGTCTCAGTTGAACACTTCCTCCATGAAATTACGCTTGGAGTTTATCAAAATTCTTTTGTGGGATTTGCAAGATAACCAATTGTGTGAATATAGTAAAGAAAGGAAATTACCTGAGAGGGCAGCATGGAACTCTTCTGCAGTCCATGACTGCACTACCCTGTCTTACTTTATCTGGAAGACCTTGTTAAATGTAGGTGTCCCTTGAGAGGCAACTCTCATGTCATCTTTCTCTACTTCAAAAAGTATCTCCTGGCTGCTGAAAAACAACAACAACATGATTTGGTATTATATACCATTAACATTGAGCAAACTAAATTAAAACACTTACTGTTCCCTTGTTCTCTTTGGCACAATTCTGTTTGAATGCCTTCAATCCTTCACCCACATAGACCTTTAGAACCTCGTAGATGGCTGGTTCTGCCATTGCCTGGATAAGCTGGAACCTAAACGACTTAAATCTCGAGTTTAGCTATTTGTTTGCCTTTTCTTGACGCATCCTTCTTTCCGCACGTGCTGCAGCACCATGCATGATAATCATCCATGTTGATCTCAGCCTCTGAAGGCAGCATGTAGGTTTCAATGAAAGTTGACATTGTTACCTCGGCATGCTGCTTAGCATTGCCATGTTCCTGTAGGTTGAAGACATGTTTTGTTTGCTCTTTGGACAGCTCCTAAAGGCCAAAGAAATGTAGAGCTGCTGTGAGAACAAGGGCAATGGTGTACTTCATCATGAGCTCTGCTGCAGCATTAAAGTTATTCATAGGATTTGTTGTTACGCTTCGTGCTTGCAGGAAGTTGCGCGCAGAGTACAGGGATCCAGTATCAGCTGCTCTAATGGCATTAACCATCATGTTGATGAACGTAACCTCATCAGAAAAAACCCTCGGAATGGTGAGTTCCAGTGTGCAGGGGGAAACCGTCGGTAACATGTCGTCCGAGAAATGAAGGGTTGGTCTCGGTTGAAACCCACCAATGGGAATTTCTCGGCTCCCACTCACAAATTGGAGAAACTCCTGGAGGGTCATCCCCTTGACATCCTCACCTGAAATTAAGCTGACTTTTCCCCATGTCAACTAGTCAGTCATCGACCCCTGGGATGAACACCCCTAGGTTGATCGCCTTATGGTGACCCCTTCCCCCCAACACTGAGGCCACACCAACTTTTACTGCATGTATCCTCCTTCCCAGCAGAAATGCTCTCCTATACGTCTCTGAAGACATTTGCATTTGTGTAGCCAAGTAACAAACCTCTTTGGCCTTGAGAGCTCTGGCTTTGAGGACTCCCCTGAGGTGTTGCTTGAGAGGACAATCCATTCTTGCCACAGGCACCATCATTTCTACATCCAGGGCTTCTAAGGGGATGACCTTGGCTGTGTTGTTAAATAGGTTCATCTCCTGAATCATGGCTTCTAAGTTGAGACCATTTATCTGTAAAGAAATGAAAGAAAAAGGATATCCATTTATATTCATGACCAATTACCTTTTTAAAACTATTACTTTTTTGATTCAGCAATTGTTTGTAGTCTCAAATATTTATATATACAAATTTAAATTGCTTTTGATACATTAATACTGGGGAAGAGCTCCTGCGGGGTGTAAACGCACGACAGGAGGTAGCAAGCCACCCCCGTGTCATGCTTTTTGCGAGTTGCCACCGTCAGAGAGTATTCATATAAGTACACGTTTGTACCCGGTGACAGTTCTGTCATCTGCAAGAATGTAAAAAGTAGATCTTATTAATAATGCTTGATTAATGAATATTGGAAGCAATCATATATCCAGCCGTCTTAATTAGAAAGAAAGAGCCAAGGCTGTTCTTCATTCTTGTCACATAAGGCGATGTGACTTTTGGTGGCTCTCCATCCACCAGTACCTCATGGACAGCGTAAAGCTCCCGTCTGAAACTTAGCTGGATTACTTGCCAGCCACTCATCCACAGAACTCGGCTGGCGTCTTTGTTACTTGCTATGTACTCTGAGTGATAGGGCATCCTTGTGACTTTTGGTGGCTCTCCGTCCTGCGGTACCTCGTGAACAGCGTAGAGCTCCCGTCTGAATAGCTGGATTACTTGCCAGACACTCATCCAAAGAACTCGGCTGGTGTCTTTGTTACTTGCTACTCCGAGTGATAGGGCCTCCTTGTTTGCCAAGCCCCTGTAAAGAGCTGCCTGTCTACAGTTGAACTCTTCCTCCTATTGTAATAATGTGCACCTACCTTGCACAAGCCTAGGATACTCTTCATTCTTGTCACATAAGGTGATGTGACTTTTGGTGGCTCTCCGTCCTGCGGTACCTCGTGGACAGCGTAGAGCTCCTGTCTGAATAGCTGGATTTCTTGCCAGCCACTCATCCAGAGAACTCGCCAGCCACTCATCCAGAGAACTCGGATATTCTTCATTCTTGTCACATAAGGCGATGTGACTTTTGGTGGCTCTCCGTCCTGCGGTACCTCGTGAACAGCGTAGAGCTCCTGTCTGAATAGCTGGATTTCTTGCCAGCCACTCATCCATAGAATTCGGCTGGTTGTCTTTGTTACTTGCTACTCCGAGTGATAGGGCCTCCTTGTTTGTCAAGCCCTCGTAAAGAGCTGCCTGTCTACAGTTGAACACTTCCTCCTATTGTAATAATGTGCACCTAACTTGCACAAGCCTAGGATACTCTTCATTCTTGTCACATAAGGCGATGTGACTTTTGGTGGCTCTCCGTCCTGCGGTACCTCGTGAACAGCGTAGAGCTCCTGTCTGAATAGCTGGATTTCTTGCCAGCCACTCATCCAGAGAACTCTTCTTCAATATCTATTTCTGAATCATCTGATTGTTCTGGCCGAGTTTTGTCCTGTTCCTCATCCCCATTGTAGTTAAAAACTACTTCCTCACTGCTTGTACTTGCTGCTTCAGCCATGATTTTGCGGGTCCGTTTCACTGGATCTTGTAGTTGTAGTTTTCCCAAGATCCCACCGCTGCTCACCAGTTTTGTAGCGTGCCGAGGGTCCTATTGCTATATACTTTTATACCTACTTTTTGTTCTCTCTCAAACTGCTCGCTCTCCCTTTTACAGTTTCAAGAACTGTTCTCCCCTTTTTCTCATTTCGCAAACTCAAACTCACTTCTCTTTTCTCACTTTCAAGTTCACTTCCCAAATCCCCAAAGTAACCAAACTGGTATCTCACTTCAGTCACCAAATCAGTTTCTCAGTTCCTCACTTCAAAACGTACTTCTCACATCACACTTCGCCAAACTAAGAATGCGTTCATGACGAGATGAATTCCGGTAATAGTGGAAGTTTATTATCTATCAAAAGTCAATTCACAAGTTCTCTCTTTTCTGTAGAGCTTATCTTACATACAGTCCGTCCCCTACTGGACTGGCCACGAGCAAAGTCGGTCTGTTCCCTACCTGACTGCCCAATCGACTGAGGAAAACCCAGGCCTTATATACTGTCCCAGAATTCTTGAGTTGACACAAAATATATTAACTCTATGACTTTCACTATATACTAACAATACTTTGAACTAACATTACACTTATAATAAACAATCTACTGAAGAGGTTAATACGGTACTTGGACCTTGGACTCGATATGGTGGCTGGCTTTCCCTCGAGAATAAACACTACTACACGGTGGGTACTAAACGTAATACAGTGTGCATCATAAAGTATAAATGTGTATATATACATAAGTTTATACAGTGTACAGCTCTTGCTATTTTGGTTTGACAAGGTCCTTCGTATTGTTGCTGTTGGTGGTAACACACCCTGGACATCTCTGGGCAGATCGCGGATGGCATCTGAAAAGATTTGTCTGGGTGCCTCTCGCATATTAGCAGCCCTTTCCTTCATTTGCTGTCTGGCTTTTGTCACCTCAGGTCTAACAAAATCAATATATATCATGATTGTAGTGGAGATCCAGTCCCTTTATTTGAATCTCTGCTGAATGAACTAAGAAATGATTGACCTTGGAAACAAGTGTCCACATCATGGCCCCTGTGTCCATGATGGAGTAGCTGTATCTCCAGTCCTTTCCTGGTTGTCAACATAGGATTCCACCATGGCAACTAATGACTTGTTGGTGAGCATGTCTTTGATAACTGAAGATACAAAGTTTTGAGTTGACACCTTGTCCATGGAACGAGTTTTCACAGGAGACCTAGGGTCGGCCATGTTGGATAATACACTTTGGACTGTGTATTATATAAGTGTTTGAGTGTTTGCAGTGTGAGTAAATCACTGGAAACTGTAGTAGGAACATACAGCCTTGCACTCAGCAGCAGGAGTTGTGGTCTAAGTTGACCTTGGTCACAAGCATGGTTGCAAATCGCCTCTTAGGATGTGGTGATGTTATCAAACCGACGAAATTCGTCAGGATGGAGCACATTGATGCGGATTTGTTTCGTTCACCGAAATGTCGATCAGTATAGTGCACTGCTTGATTTGACGAATATTGTTGAAATCATCTACAAACATTCACGGTCCATCCAGGCGATGAAGCACCAAGGTACATACAACCTGGGAAATGTACAATCACACAATATTTATTAAAAATGACTCAATCACTGCCTGCAGGAAGAAGGTGCCTTGCATGCTGCACCTTCAGGACTTCCTGTAGAGATAACACCATATTCAGTATAATTAACTCATGCAATTAGACTGCCTCAGACGTGCAAACACTTGTATTTAATATTAAGCTTTAATATATTACTTGAAAAAGCCAACTTGTATTTCCTATATTGCATACCTGCCAACCAGTCCGATTTTGTCGGATTTAGTCCGGATTTTTACTCGAAAAACGGTAAAAAATCGGACGAGTACGATTTTTTAAGTCTGGAAAAAAAAAAAAATCAATATTTTTTTTTATTTAAAAAAAGTAAATATACATGTGCATATAAATACACACATACATATTCAGTGTGGTCATATGTTGAAAAATAGGGCTAAGATAGCACAAGAGAGCATCTAGAACCCTAGAGCTGGACCCCGGCTGCAAAGGACTTCGTGCTTCGCGCTCGTGATGCGTGCTTCGCACTCGTGATGCGCGCTTCGCTCACATGAGAGTAAGATTTTTCATTTTCAAATGTTGGCAGGTATGATATTGCTGATATTGGCTCTAACAGGCAAGTCAAAATCAAACTTGGCAGGCGTCATGGTGGCCTGAACCCAGAACAAAGGTCAGTATAGGAGCAGCCTCAGCCATGCAGCCTAGGTTTCGGTAGTGTGCATGTGCCCGTTGGAATCCCATTTTCTTTGCCTTCTTTTAATCACAATATATTTCTGGTCAGTTTCCTTAATATTTAAGTTACATTAATGATTTACCTTTATCAGTTGCCTCATGTGTCTCTAGAGTCTCTGGGGTCTCATGATTCAGTCGGGCCTTCTCCTGATTTTGTTGAGCCGGAATTTGTTGGGGTGTCTGCACGCAGGATGCATGCTGCATCTTCAGGACTTCCTGTAGAGATAACACCATACTCAGTATAATTAACTCAAGCAATTAGATGCTCCTGCTCCTGACGCTCCTGCTCCTGACGCTCCTGCTCCTGAGCCTCCTGCCCCCGATGGCTCCTGCTCCTGACGCTCCTGCTTCAGAACCCTGCTCATCCTCCACTTCTTCAAACTGCAAGTGTGGAGCCTCCTTCAGTATTTGGAGCTTCTGGTTCCTCCCATAGGCTGAAGGGTTTCTAAATGACATGCCAAGGGGCATGCCAGTGACCTTTAACTTCCCTGACTGAATTTTGTCATATTGCACTCGTCGTTGCCCCACTGCCTTCATGTACTGATCATTAAAGAAAGTCTGCAGTTTACTCCTCAGTGATTCGTCACTTAATGACTCCAGTGACTTGGGGCCATCTGGATTAACTCTGGCCATGAAGCTGTAGAGAAGATGTTTTTCCTCAGCTATGCTCAGACCCTCGTCACTGCCTGCCTGGATATAATCCTCTTCTGTTTTGTGGACTGCCATATATGAAGAGGCAGACATAGCCAAGCTTGCTGAGCTCTTTACAAATCACAAGTCAATCCTTTGATCTCCGGCTATACGCTGAACGTGTAAACTTTACAAGGGCAAAGCGAAACAATCTTTTGACCTCACCTTTTCTCCTCCCCCCTCTCCTTGACTGCCGCAGTGATGTACTTGTCTTGTACGGCCCCAAAACTGGTCTTCGACATCATTCCAATGCCTGCATGTTTCGCCAGCAGCACAACCTTTCCATAAATTTTGCCTGTCAGAACAATTGGAGGCTGTCATAAGCATGTCACCGACATGGACCCGGTTGACTGTCCGTTGAGTGCACATACGAACAGTATGTCCATCTGCACAAGTCTAGGTATGGAATGAGAGAGGAGAGAGTAAACACTTTTCATGAAGTCATCTTCTGAAATTGCAAGCTACAATAGATCCAATGAAATGAGATTTGTGATTGGATTTTTGTACAGTTAAATTTGTCAAATTCTGTCAGTTCTTAGATGGAATGTTTCCTGGTAGGTTTCCCGCATTTTCCTCTATAGGAAGGCATACACAAAAGTTATCTCTACCTATCGTAGGGGAACATGGATAATGTACAATTGCTTGAAAATAGTAGGACACATGGTAAAATCTCCATCCATGAAGCACGTGGTTGCGCTAGCAAAGAGTCTCATGTATTCTGTGGAAGCGTATGCGATGATCCTGTCTTCTGCCTGACGACCCGTTATCGTACTACAAGTAAGGCGGTGGGTTAGGTCTATTGGTCGTTAATTCGTTTATGCTGGCTCGGCAGGACCATGCCTCTAGTTGTACGAGATCCTCCGGATAGTTGCCATAGGTGGTAATTTGCCCCAGACATCTATGGGCAGATCACGAATAGTATCTGAATAAATTTGTCTGGGTGCCTCTCGCGTATTAGCAGCCCTTTCCTTCATTTGCTGTCTGGCTTTTGACACCTGCTTTATAACAAAATCAATATCTTGATTGTAGTGGAGATTCAGGAGTTATTCAAATCTCTGCTGAATGAACTAAGAAATTATTGACCTTGGAAACAAGTGTCCACATCATGGCCACTGAGTCCATGATGGATACACACATATGTGGACAAGGCGAAAAAGAAGGCGGAGTCACAAATATAATACTTACAGAGGTTCTGACTTCCATGATATTGCTTTTATAGAGGTTGGTCAATCTCCCACTTGTTCTCCCGATCACTTGGATCCTTGATGCACAAAGGGAACAAAACCAAGTAGACAAATAGTAGTCATTGCTTTGTAATGGTGTGTAAAAGTATCAGTATTACTATTAGACAAAGTGTATCAAAAAAAGGTAATTGAAGTTCAAAGGTCAATCATTCCAAAATACATTCTCATAATTTCAACCAGACATAGATGTAAAGAGTAGTTATTCAGCTTTAATCTGACACCTTTTCGGAATCAGTAATGGAAGTACTGATCAGCTTTGTCGACACCACCCATGAATTGATTGTAGTCGACCAACATTGCTGGTTTACTCACGGTTCTGTAGTCTGTCTCTTCAAGCCTCGAACGCAGACACTTTTCTACCTCTGTATTGTCATGGAGTGTAGACAATACAGTGACCCGTCTCTTGTCATGCCAAACAGAAAGGATCGTGTTATCCTTCTGGAAGTACTGTATTGGGTCCCCCTTTTTTAATCTTGTTCACTTTGCGGTTAGCCTCGTTAGGCAGACCGACGGCTGTGGGCTTGCACGTTTCACGTGCCTCAAAGCCCCTCTTCTTCAGTTCGGCAAAGAGTGATGGGGACGTATAAAAGTTGTTATAAAAAACACAATACCTTTTTGCTGTAGTCCCTCCAGCAGTTCCAGCACCACCTTACCGCTGGCATAACTGTTTCATTCTTTTTTGTCCCCAAAGTATGCGGCCAGATTCTCTTCTGGTGGCTGCACTCCCCTGCCATTTTCCTTGTCCTTTTCACTGCTGGATGATGAGTCTGCTTCTGATGAGTCTGTGGTTCCCTGACCAGATAACGAACGTCTCCTCCCCAAAGTCGTTATTATCCCAAACCACTGTAGTTAGGATGCCTGGTGTTCCTATCTTGGGCCGCACGAATAGGTCTTGAAGTGCAATAACTAGTAAATATGTTGATTAGACTGGGCTGAGTCTGATCTTTCTATCTTGAAAACCTTCACTCAGCCATGACATGTACACAGCTGGTAAATACATGCATGAGGTGTCGCTTTTAATTGTAATTTTCTTAATATTGATCTTGTAGCGGAGTGCCTCACTCAAGTCTTGTCATACACACTGCTGATATTTTGATCTGCTAGGCATTTTGATATCCTGCAGTCTTGTGTTTCTGTCTAGGACTACACAAGTCAGTTTTGAAATGCACGAGACCCACGCTTTCTTCTTAGTTCTTACCTGTTGTATTTGCTTGAACTTGTTCTTGATATAAAAAGAGGGCAACATCTTTGTCGCAAACTTCGCTATTTCAAAGTCTGATGATGCTCCTGTCTTGAATGGTGGTGCTGTAAATGTTTCTTGTACCCACTAAAAGAATTTAAATGTTTTTGAATGCATGCCCTGACCACAGTTTAGGATCCTCTCATATCTACCATGTATAAGTCTTCCATGCTGAAGAATTGCATGAGTAAATCGCAATTCATTCACGAATATAGCATTTTATGTTTTACACAAGCAACTTTACGCACAGTTCTTGAATGTTTGTAGTTTTCATGACTATTTTAGTGTATTCTTTGTACCCCTCTAACCCTTCATTTTTCTGATGCTTCAAAGTGTGCAGTTTGAAAAAAAAATATTTTGACTAGGTGAAACTAATTTGAATTTTGGGACTTTTTGGGCAACCTTTCCCGTGAAAATGCCCTTCAGTTCTATTCTTGTTCTGGGAGGAACAGTTGTCTGCAAATAGTGTAATTTCCTCTTTGTCGCGATTTTCATGGAGAAATTGCACATACGCACTTGCTATATCAGCAGCTGACCGTCCGAATTTCGCCCTCATGCCAGAGAACACATAGCCATAGGGCAGGGGCTTTTTTACCAGGAGAGGTGAACGTTTGGTTGAATAGGACTATCTTCCTTGAGAAGTAATAGTCTTTTATGGTAAGCTTAGGTACTA
This sequence comes from Echinarachnius parma, assembly GCA_037951105.1. NCBI lineage: Eukaryota > Metazoa > Echinodermata > Echinoidea > Clypeasteroida > Echinarachniidae > Echinarachnius > Echinarachnius parma. The sequence continues at coordinate 16,900 of JBAMJV010005611.1, read as the reverse complement.
ACAGGGCCTTCTGCATGTCCACAGACATTACAAGGTAAGATTTGTCAGTTGCCATACGCGCTGTATTGGTATGGAGAGCCTCTCTCGCTCCTCTTGTATGGGCAAGGTGTGCAGGATGAATCTTGCAAATTTCACATTGGCAGGTTGCACAACTATGGCCATCAAGAACTGGATGAGCATTATCATGTGATGTACAACGAGTACACTCGTCACAACCGGGCTTAGTGAAAGATATGTTCAATGTCTTGAGAGAAAGTATAATATGACTCAATTAGCATGTACAGCATACAACATTGTAGCTACATGTTTCACTATATAAAGATTACTTTTCATTTATAATTGAGTAGATATATTGAATCAATATATCAATATATCAATATTATTGATATACAATGTATTCTAATATGCTTCTTAAAAGCAATTCTCATAATTTACTTTTACAATTTACAATTCTTGGTTATGCCTCGAATTCATGGCAAAATATTGAATTTAATTCTAGATATGGTTTTGTGACTTGAACGTGGCTTAGTAAAATTACAACTGTATCAATGAGTCACCTTTATCAATAGGGATCGCTTGTGCCGTCTCAGGAATCGGTTGTCCCTTCTCAGGAGACTGCTGGGCCATTTCCGGAATGTGTTCGCTCTTCTCAGAGGTCTGTTGGGCCATTTCAGGAATCTGTTCAGGTATCCCTTGGGTGGTCTTGGGAATCCCTTGTGTCTGCACACCCTTACCTCAAGAACAATCACTGCACCAAATGTTATCAAACTTGACCAATACTCTACATTTGCACAATTTTGGATACATTTTGTATATTCGAGAAAAAAAACGCATCCATGTCAAAACATTACATACATGTAACTGTATAAATTACACCCTTAATATCCATTGGCATCCATCCTTCTACGACGCGAATGAAGCAATTTATATCATACTTCTATCTTCCATTAAGGAAAGAACAGGTTGGTACTCATTACATACACATGCTATGCAAGAAGCGCAATAGACCAGTGTTTCTCTCGGCAAACAAAACAAAATTGATAGTTTGTCAAAATCACACAAATGTGTAGATTTTACTGAGAATGTACTATATGAGCTATTCAAATCAGTCAATTACAATACATACAGGCTCAGGCTAGAATTCGCAAAAGAGGCACATGTTTAGCGCTTAGGAACCATCGGCTATGTTGGTTCTGTTAGTTTTGGTAATTAATTGCTTTGTTTACGAATAACACAATCCGTTGGATAGGAACTACAGCGTCTAGATGGCCTAATTTACACAATTAGGCTCTACATTTTTCCTCAAGAAAAAGAATTTGGCAGTCATATCCCATATAATCAATACATTTGTGGATAATTAGTAAAATTATCTAATTGTCTTGGGAACGCCCACTTTAAATTGCCAAAATGTGACGTCATCTAAAGAACTTCGCCCCGTACACTAAATTATGTAGATGACGTAAGCCGATGAATTGTCAATCACATGTCAAGCTGCTGATTTTGGACCATAAATGTGGGCGGGGCGTAAATTGTCGTAATTGAGATTTGGCATCAGAAAATTAGCCTAAGATCACTACTGTGAGGGCAGCACGAACATGGCCTCCACCCCCACCAGATGACAATCGATTGACTTGGGGATCGTTAGTAGTCTCTGGCTCTATACAAAAAAGGAGAGACAGTGGAACAAATTAGAAAATTATAAGAAAATTAAGCGATTACAAAAATGTCTCGTCCATCTATAGCATTTTTACTTTTGTCTTCATTCTACGCCCGATTTCATCTTGGATAGCACACTATAGCACGATATTCCCCCTAATGAATCTGGTGACAAAGTTTGTTACAAATGGCCTAAATCCTCACAACAATGCGATGAACTGAAAAGCCAATTATAAGAACCCACAATCATACCTTTTTCATACAAAAGTGTGTTTATTGACCTAGAATATCTGTCTTGAAATCGTGTGGAAGTCTACTTTAACAACAAAGATCTCAGCAACGCGTGGCACTGCTGATTCAAAAAAGGTATCAAATGAAAGCTGTATAGATACTCTTTATAACTATATCACTTGTAGGGTAAGAAAATATATAATTTCGAAAGAATTGACCTTTGAACTCGGAGTACCTTTTTTTGACACGCTCTGTACATTGCCTCTGTGATTTGCTACGGTACTATGATGCCTCGGCTACGCCTCGGCATGTATAGTATTGCCATCACCATCCCAGTCGATGGTTATTTGCTTACTATACCATAAGGACAAATACACACATATGTGGACAGGGCGAAAAAGAAGGCGGAGTCACAAATATAATACTTACAGAGGTTCTGACTTCCATGATATTGCTTTTATAGAGGTTGGTCAATCTCCCACTTGTTCTCCCGATCACTTGGATCCTTGATGCACAAAGGGAACAAAACCAAGTAGACAAATAGTAGTCATTGCTTTGTAATGGTGTGTAAAAGTATCAGTATTACTATTAGACAAAGTGTATCAAAAAAAGGTAATTGAAGTTCAAAGGTCAATCATTCCAAAATACATTCTCATAATTTCAACCAGACATAGATGTAAAGAGTAGTTATTCAGCTTTAATCTGACACCTTTTCGGAATCAGTAATGGAAGTACTGATCAGCTTTGTCGACACCACCCATGAATTGATTGTAGTCGACCAACATAGCTGGTTTCCTCACGGTCCTGTAGCCTGTCTCTTCAAGCCTCGAACGCAGACACTTTTCTACCTCTGTATTGTCATGGAGTGTAGACAATACAGTGACCCGTCTCTTGTCATGGCAAACAGAAAGAATCGTGTTATCCTTCTGGAAGTACTGTATTGGGTCTCCCTTTTTCATCTTGTTCACTTTGCGGTTAGCCTCGTTAGGCAGACCGACGGCTGTGGGCTTGCACGTTTCACGTGCCTCAAAGCCCCTCTTCTTCAGTTCGGCAAAGAGTGATGGGGACGTATAAAAGTTACAAAAAACACGATACCTTTTTGCTGTAGTCCCTGCAGCAGTTCCAGCACCACCTTACCGCTGGCATAAATGTACCCTTCTCCAGGGTGCTGGTTAGGTCTTCTTCTTGTTGCCAGCGTCTATGAAATCTCTATAGGATTTCATACTGTGGTCCTGGGAGGGCTTCTGACAAGGCTGCTTTGCCATATCTGATTTGAGGTAGGAAGCCAGATGCATCTGCTGCATTGCTTTAAGCCGTCAGCTTGTGAACTCTCACTGCTTTGTTGTAATGTTTACCTGTGAAACCTCCATGGACTTAATCCAGCACGAAAGACTTCTGACTACATATCAGAATATCTTGTAGCCCTGCATCTCTTAACCGCTTTCCAAGACACTACAGAAAGAACATCTGCATGAACTGGTGCAAAATGTTTATAACATCCACATAGAAATTAATGCTTTTACCTTATTGAAAATAAATATAGACAAAACAATCAATGATATTTTAACGTTAGCTTTTTGGAATATTTATAAATTGATTGATAGTCATCAGAAACAACCTTGGAAAACCTCGTATGGTAAGCTGGGGTACTAACAGGGCCTTCTGCATGTCCACAGAAGGTAAGATTTGTCAGTTGCCATACGCGCTGTATCAGTATGGAGAGCCTCTCTCGCTCCTCTTGCATGGGCAAGGTGTGCAGGATGAATCTTGCAAATTTCACATTGGCAGGTTGCACAACTATGACCATCAAGAACTGGATGAGCATTATCATGTGATGTACAACGAGTACACTCGTCACAACCGGGCTTAGTGAAAGATATGTTCAATGTCTTGAATAATCGATGAAAGGTTGGATACGAGACCTTCAAATGTTCATTCTTCTCATTAAACTCACTGTGCATTTGTTTAACCGATAAGGACGATGGCATGTACCTCCTGTGAGGAGAGTGATCTAGCTTATAGTGCGAGACACACGGTCTATACGATTCTATGTGTTGTAGTACTGCCTCACTTTGTGCATCACTGCACTTATTTGCCGGTGCGTGTCGTCCTCGTTTATCATTCACACTGTTACTGTTGAGGGAAGATATCACAAAACCATCATTCCTAAAACCAAGAGTGTGAAGGAAGAATGTTTTACAATTACAAACTATGTTATTATTCAATTTCCATTCGAACGTAAAAGTACGCCTTGATCTTTTGCCATGAACTTTCGTCTGTGCTTTTTTGTTTTTGTAACGTTCCTTACAATGAAGTGCCGTCTATCATTGTAGCATCTGCTCCAAAAATAATTCCAAACGTCGTCGCGCTCTGTAGTTGAGAACATGCGAACACAGTTGCGTTTGCATGAACATGGTGGCAACATAGCATGATTGGCCACGTCTCTCTCCAAACGTTGTTCTTTAGACCTGCATCGCCTATTCCCTGTTCGGTAGAAAGTATAATATGACTCAATTAGCACAGTGCAGCATACTACATTGTAGCTACATGTTTCACTATATAAAGATTACTTATCATTTATAATTGAGTATATTGATATACAATGTATTCTAATATAAATATGCTTCTTAAAAGCAATTCTCATTATTTCCTTAGTACCTCAGCGAGGAGGTTTACATGTGCACGGATGAGCTGGTGCAGCTTTTCAGCGACATTCTTGGCATTGCTCCTTGAACTCTGAGTGCCTGGTCTTTACAAACGCACTAAGCGACCCTCTCCTAAACTGAACAGCTTTCACTTTTGATATGGGTATTCGCAACCTCGCCTTCACTTCAGGCTCGAACACGCTGAAGTCGTCGTGATTGATGACCGTAACCTTCATATTGCTTCTACTCTGTTGGATGATGATGTTTACAAAGTCCTCAAGGTCATGAAGTTGGCTTTCCTTGTTGATAGCTGTTGAGATGTTTCCATGAATGCTATCAGCGGGCATGTAGGTATGTCCAGGTTCAAAATATTTCATAGTGAGTGTGTGTGTGGCAGATGACTCATCGTTGACATATCTTATGAGTGAACCATATAGTGTCCTATTCTTGTTCTTGGAGGAACAGTTGCCTGCAAATAGTGTAATTTCCTCTTTGTCACGATTTTCATGGAGGAACTGCACATGCGCACTTGCTATATCAGCAGCTGACCGTCCGGATTCCGCCCTCATGCCAGAGAACACATAGGGCAGGGGCTTTCTTTACCAGGAGAGGCGAACGTTAGGTTGAATAGGACTAACTTCCTTGAGACATAATAGTCTTTTATGGTTAGCTTAGGTACTAACAGGGCCTTCTGCATGTCCACAGAAGGTAAGATTTGTCAGTTGCCATACGCGCTGTATCAGTATGGAGAGCCTCTCTCGCTCCTCTTGCATGGGCAAGGTGTGCAGGATGAATCTTGCAAATTTCACATTGGCAGGTTGCACAACTATGACCATCAAGAACTGGATGAGCATTATCATGTGATGTACAACGAGTACACTCGTCACAACCGGGCTTAGTGAAAGATATGTTCAATGTCTTGAATAATCGATGAAAGGTTGGATACGAGACCTTCAAATGTTCATTCTTCTCATTAAACTCACTGTGCATTTGTTTAACCGATAAGGACGATGGCATGTACCTCCTGTGAGGAGAGTGATCTAGCTTATAGTGCGAGACACACGGTCTATACGATTCTATGTGTTGTAGTACTGCCTCACTTTGTGCATCACTGCACTTATTTGCCGGTGCGTGTCGTCCTCGTTTATCATTCACACTGTTACTGTTGAGGGAAGATATCACAAAACCATCATTCCTAAAACCAAGAGTGTGAAGGAAGAATGTTTTACAATTACAAACTATGTTATTATTCAATTTCCATTCGAACGTAAAAGTACGCCTTGATCTTTTGCCATGAACTTTCGTCTGTGCTTTTTTGTTTTTGTAACGTTCCTTACAATGAAGTGCCGTCTATCATTGTAGCATCTGCTCCAAAAATAATTCCAAACGTCGTCGCGCTCTGTAGTTGAGAACATGCGAACACAGTTGCGTTTGCATGAACATGGTGGCAACATAGCATGATTGGCCACGTCTCTCTCCAAACGTTGTTCTTTAGACCTGCATCGCCTATTCCCTGTTCGGTAGAAAGTATAATATGACTCAATTAGCACAGTGCAGCATACTACATTGTAGCTACATGTTTCACTATATAAAGATTACTTATCATTTATAATTGAGTATATTGATATACAATGTATTCTAATATAAATATGCTTCTTAAAAGCAATTCTCATTATTTCCTTAGTACCTCAGCGAGGAGGTTTACATGTGCACGGATGAGCTGGTGCAGCTTTTCAGCGACATTCTTGGCATTGCTCCTTGAACTCTGAGTGCCTGGTCTTTACAAACGCACTAAGCGACCCTCTCCTAAACTGAACAGCTTTCACTTTTGATATGGGTATTCGCAACCTCGCCTTCACTTCAGGCTCGAACACGCTGAAGTCGTCGTGATTGATGACCGTAACCTTCATATTGCTTCTACTCTGTTGGATGATGATGTTTACAAAGTCCTCAAGGTCATGAAGTTGGCTTTCCTTGTTGATAGCTGTTGAGATGTTTCCATGAATGCTATCAGCGGGCATGTAGGTATGTCCAGGTTCAAAATATTTCATAGTGAGTGTGTGTGTGGCAGATGACTCATCGTTGACATATCTTATGAGTGAACCATATAGTGTCCTATTCTTGTTCTTGGAGGAACAGTTGCCTGCAAATAGTGTAATTTCCTCTTTGTCACGATTTTCATGGAGGAACTGCACATGCGCACTTGCTATATCAGCAGCTGACCGTCCGGATTCCGCCCTCATGCCAGAGAACACATAGGGCAGGGGCTTTCTTTACCAGGAGAGGCGAACGTTAGGTTGAATAGGACTAACTTCCTTGAGACATAATAGTCTTTTATGGTTAGCTTAGGTACTAACAGGGCCTTCTGCATGTCCACAGAAGGTAAGATTTGTCAGTTGCCATACGCGCTGTATCAGTATGGAGAGCCTCTCTCGCTCCTCTTGCATGGGCAAGGTGTGCAGGATGAATCTTGCAAATTTCACATTGGCAGGTTGCACAACTATGACCATCAAGAACTGGATGAGCATTATCATGTGATGTACAACGAGTACACTCGTCACAACCGGGCTTAGTGAAAGATATGTTCAATGTCTTGAATAATCGATGAAAGGTTGGATACGAGACCTTCAAATGTTCATTCTTCTCATTAAACTCACTGTGCATTTGTTTAACCGATAAGGACGATGGCATGTACCTCCTGTGAGGAGAGTGATCTAGCTTATAGTGCGAGACACACGGTCTATACGATTCTATGTGTTGTAGTACTGCCTCACTTTGTGCATCACTGCACTTATTTGCCGGTGCGTGTCGTCCTCGTTTATCATTCACACTGTTACTGTTGAGGGAAGATATCACAAAACCATCATTCCTAAAACCAAGAGTGTGAAGGAAGAATGTTTTACAATTACAAACTATGTTATTATTCAATTTCCATTCGAACGTAAAAGTACGCCTTGATCTTTTGCCATGAACTTTCGTCTGTGCTTTTTTGTTTTTGTAACGTTCCTTACAATGAAGTGCCGTCTATCATTGTAGCATCTGCTCCAAAAATAATTCCAAACGTCGTCGCGCTCTGTAGTTGAGAACATGCGAACACAGTTGCGTTTGCATGAACATGGTGGCAACATAGCATGATTGGCCACGTCTCTCTCCAAACGTTGTTCTTTAGACCTGCATCGCCTATTCCCTGTTCGGTAGAAAGTATAATATGACTCAATTAGCACAGTGCAGCATACTACATTGTAGCTACATGTTTCACTATATAAAGATTACTTATCATTTATAATTGAGTATATTGATATACAATGTATTCTAATATAAATATGCTTCTTAAAAGCAATTCTCATTATTTCCTTAGTACCTCAGCGAGGAGGTTTACATGTGCACGGATGAGCTGGTGCAGCTTTTCAGCGACATTCTTGGCATTGCTCCTTGAACTCTGAGTGCCTGGTCTTTACAAACGCACTAAGCGACCCTCTCCTAAACTGAACAGCTTTCACTTTTGATATGGGTATTCGCAACCTCGCCTTCACTTCAGGCTCGAACACGCTGAAGTCGTCGTGATTGATGACCGTAACCTTCATATTGCTTCTACTCTGTTGGATGATGATGTTTACAAAGTCCTCAAGGTCATGAAGTTGGCTTTCCTTGTTGATAGCTGTTGAGATGTTTCCATGAATGCTATCAGCGGGCATGTAGGTATGTCCAGGTTCAAAATATTTCATAGTGAGTGTGTGTGTGGCAGATGACTCATCGTTGACATATCTTATGAGTGAACCATATAGTGTCCTATTCTTGTTCTTGGAGGAACAGTTGCCTGCAAATAGTGTAATTTCCTCTTTGTCACGATTTTCATGGAGGAACTGCACATGCGCACTTGCTATATCAGCAGCTGACCGTCCGGATTCCGCCCTCATGCCAGAGAACACATAGGGCAGGGGCTTTCTTTACCAGGAGAGGCGAACGTTAGGTTGAATAGGACTAACTTCCTTGAGACGTAATAGTCTTTTATGGTTAGCTTAGGTACTAACAGGGCCTTCTGCATGTCCACAGAAGGTAAGATTTGTCAGTTGCCATACGCGCTGTATCAGTATGGAGAGCCTCTCTCGCTCCTCTTGCATGGGCAAGGTGTGCAGGATGAATCTTGCAAATTTCACATTGGCAGGTTGCACAACTATGACCATCAAGAACTGGATGAGCATTATCATGTGATGTACAACGAGTACACTCGTCACAACCGGGCTTAGTGAAAGATATGTTCAATGTCTTGAGAGAAAGTATAATATGACTCAATTAGCATGTACAGCATACAACATTGTAGCTACATGTTTCACTATATAAAGATTACTTTTCATTTATAATTGAGTAGATATATTGAATCAATATATCAATATATCAATATTATTGATATACAATGTATTCTAATATGCTTCTTAAAAGCAATTCTCATAATTTACTTTTACAATTTACAATTCTTGGTTATGCCTCGAATTCATGGCAAAATATTGAATTTAATTCTAGATATGGTTTTGTGACTTGAACGTGGCTTAGTAAAATTACAACTGTATCAATGAGTCACCTTTATCAATAGGGATCGCTTGTGCCGTCTCAGGAATCGGTTGTCCCTTCTCAGGAGACTGCTGGGCCATTTCCGGAATGTGTTCGCTCTTCTCAGAGGTCTGTTGGGCCATTTCAGGAATCTGTTCAGGTATCCCTTGGGTGGTCTTGGGAATCCCTTGTGTCTGCACACCCTTACCTCAAGAACAATCACTGCACCAAATGTTATCAAACTTGACCAATACTCTACATTTGCACAATTTTGGATACATTTTGTATATTCGAGAAAAAAAACGCATCCATGTCAAAACATTACATACATGTAACTGTATAAATTACACCCTTAATATCCATTGGCATCCATCCTTCTACGACGCGAATGAAGCAATTTATATCATACTTCTATCTTCCATTAAGGAAAGAACAGGTTGGTACTCATTACATACACATGCTATGCAAGAAGCGCAATAGACCAGTGTTTCTCTCGGCAAACAAAACAAAATTGATAGTTTGTCAAAATCACACAAATGTGTAGATTTTACTGAGAATGTACTATATGAGCTATTCAAATCAGTCAATTACAATACATACAGGCTCAGGCTAGAATTCGCAAAAGAGGCACATGTTTAGCGCTTAGGAACCATCGGCTATGTTGGTTCTGTTAGTTTTGGTAATTAATTGCTTTGTTTACGAATAACACAATCCGTTGGATAGGAACTACAGCGTCTAGATGGCCTAATTTACACAATTAGGCTCTACATTTTTCCTCAAGAAAAAGAATTTGGCAGTCATATCCCATATAATCAATACATTTGTGGATAATTAGTAAAATTATCTAATTGTCTTGGGAACGCCCACTTTAAATTGCCAAAATGTGACGTCATCTAAAGAACTTCGCCCCGTACACTAAATTATGTAGATGACGTAAGCCGATGAATTGTCAATCACATGTCAAGCTGCTGATTTTGGACCATAAATGTGGGCGGGGCGTAAATTGTCGTAATTGAGATTTGGCATCAGAAAATTAGCCTAAGATCACTACTGTGAGGGCAGCACGAACATGGCCTCCACCCCCACCAGATGACAATCGATTGACTTGGGGATCGTTAGTAGTCTCTGGCTCTGTACAAAAAAGGAGAGACAGTGAAACAAATTAGAAAATTATAAGAAAATTAAGCGATTACAAAAATGTCTCGTCCATCTATAGCATTTTTAGCTCACCTGAGCCAAAGGCTCAAGTGAGCTATTGTGATCGCTTTTTGTCCGTCGTCCGTCGTCCGTCGTCCGTCGTCCGTCGTGCGTCGTCCGTCGTCCGTAAACTTTTTACATTTTCATCTTCTTCTCCAGAACCAATGATCGGATTCCAACCAAACTTGGCAGGAATCATATTTAGGGGTAGAGGAACCAAAGTTGCTAAAATGGTGGGCGTGGCCCCCAGGGGGGCCCTGGGGGAGGGCACCAAATGTTAAAAATATGTAAATTTTAAACATCTTCTTCTCAAGATCCAGAAGTATGACAGACCTGATATTTCATATTTAGATGCCTCTATTGATGAAGAATGAAAGTTGTTCACAAGATTTTTGTGGGTGGTCCCATAAGGGCCCTGTGGGCGTAACAGTTTTTTTGGGGGCCCTACCATAGGAAATATACATTTTCATCTTCTTCTCCAGAATCAATGATTAGATTCCAACCAAACATGGCAGGAATCATCTTTAGGGGTAGAGGAACCAAAGTTGCTAAAATGGTGGGCGTGGCCCCCAGGGGGGCCCTGGAGGAGGGCACCAAGTGTAAAAAATATGTAAATTTTAAACATCTTCTTCTCAAGATCCAGAAGTATGACAGACCTGATATTTCATATGTAGATGCCTCTATTGATGAAGAATGAAAGTTGTTCACAAGATTTTTGTGGGTGGCCCCACAAGGGCCCTGTGGGCGTAACAGTTTTTTTTGGGGCCCTACCACCTGCAGACCAACTAACAAGCACCTGGTTATCCTTCTCTTGCTCTCAGCCAATCACCATTCTCCCAAATATGCAAATAAATATGCTAATAGGAAACCCAGACACTTGTTTACATCTAGGACCATGTTTTGACCCAAATCTTTCTATTTATAGCATGTGTTTTCATGTTTTGATGTTTTCATGCTTGACCTTGTTAGCAGCTTTCATTGCTAGTACCATTCACACTGCCCAAATAGTTATGATTATTTAGGTTGCAATTCATTATTTTTTTTGTTATTATTATTATTTTTTTTTTTTCGGGGGGGGGGGGGGGGGGGGGAGGGGCGGTTTTGTGCGTGAAAATAGTAGTTCGGATTATTTATGAAAATAAGTATGATTCAAATCATCATGTGCAATACACTTTTGGTGCATCTTTTTGCAAGTGGTGTTTGTGTGTGTGAACAGTGTAAATTGTATCAGTTTTCATATCCAACATGCAAAATGCATGCTTACAGTATCTTCAGCACTCGGTCAATGGATGGGTGCGGAATAGTTACATGTAGGTCAAAGTTTGGTCCAGTTGCTCATGTGCATTTTGATTTAAAAATCGTACAATCCAGCAGGTTGTGAGGTGTTTTTTTTGCCTGTGTGAACATGCAAGAAACATACTTTTTTTAATGACCCAGCACAATTAAATGAATTAAATAACCTTACTTACTGGGATAGTTAGAATCAAACTCTAAAATTAACCAGCCTTTCGGTGGTCTAGTGGTTTCACAGCATTCCATTTGCACACTCAGTTGCATTGTGCTTTTTCGACTGTTAGAGACCAGAGAATAAAATGATGCTATTAAATTAACCCATTGGAATTAAATGAATATAAAATATGCAAAAAAATAATCATGATTTGAAGCAACATGCAATTGTTACTTTTTAGCATGTGTGAATGCCCCTATTGTATCATTGATGTTTTCTAGGTCACATTTTGTTTTTGTTTTATTTTCTTTCTGTTATATGCATTTACTACTTATTCAACAATTCTAGCTTAAATTTTGCACAGAGGTATATACTCCTTTAATTATCTTTAGGGAGGGGATCCAAAGTTGCTAAAATGGTAGATGAAGAATGAAAGTTGTTTGTGCATTTTGGTGTTCCTTCAAAAGATGATCAAATGATCAAATCATACCGAACCTAGCTGTAATCCCATCAAGGACGAGAGCTATTTTAAGGCACAATTGATCATTGTTTTCCTCTACAAATTGGCAACTCCTAAATTTCATCGACGGATCAATGGCATAAAAATAGGTGGAAAATATTAAGTAATAACCATTTAAAACAAATATAGTGACTTTGCCGCAAAGATGCCAATTTGAACACAAATATATCTGTTTCACAAATACATGTATCACAATGTGTTGCCAATTTGAGGATTTTTTCTAAATTATAGTTATTTACACAATAATAAAAATCATTAAAACATAACTAAAGCAGGTAGAGTAACAAAATAGGGCTCTAAAAATAAAGGAATTTATGCTCTTTCTTCCTGTACACCTCAAATAACTAGTCTTATTCTTACCTAGCTGCATGGGACCCAAGAATGGCTCGTAGGAAATGTGAAATGAATTTCAAATATTTTCTTCTCCACATCAACAAGTATTACAATCTGGACATTTTGTAACATGTAGATCTTATCTATATACCCTAAATCTCCGTGTATAAGGCGCACTTTTTTCCGTCGGAAACAAATAGAAAAAGTTGGGGGTGCGCCTTATACACAGGTACAGCAAAAAAAATATATATATAAGATAGGTAAAAAATAGGTAAAAAATTCAAGTTTATTAAGCAAATTACTAATGAATATTCATACATTCATGAGCAGCAGTACTCATTATATATGCAATTATCTAATAATTAACAATTTGTTATAAATTTTTCTCATAATTGAAGATCTTTGTAAGTAAGTGTCCCAAAACAAAATTTCTTTTTTTTAGAAAGTAGGGGGTGCGCCTTATACACAAGTGCGCCGTACACACGGAGATTTACGGTAAATGACAATGCAAGTTGTCATATCGCAGAATGGCCCCATAGGGTCCCTATGTGAGTGGGGTTAATATGCTGAAGTGGTCAGTGGCTGGTGAAATGTGTTAAGCTTTGTCTTATATGTGTGTCTGTCTTTTTTTATGATTCACCCAAACATTATGGTAAATCATAATGTTAGGTACAGGGGATCAAAAGTTATTGATTAAATAGTACATCACATTATAGATTTTGGCATGATTTCAACTGATTTCATATCTTCTGAGGGTGCCAGAGAGAACATGCGCCAGATGTGAATTGATTGACCTCAGGTGAGCGTCGTGCCCCCCTGGGGCTCTTGTTACTTTTGTCTTCATTCTACGCCCGATTTCATCTTGGATAGCAAACTATAGCACAATATTCCCCCTAATGCATCTGGTGACAAAGTTTGTTACAAATGGCCTAAATCCTCACAACAATGCGATGAACTGAAAAGCCAATTATAAGAACCCACAATCATACCTTTTTCATACAAAAGTGTGTTTATTGACCTAGAATATCTGTCTTGAAATCGTGTGGAAGTCTACTTTAACAACAAAGATCTCAGCAACGCGTAGCACTGCTGATTCAAAAAAGGTATCAAATGAAAGCTGTATAGATACTCTTTATAACTATATCACTTGTAGGGTAAGAAAATATATAATTTTTCCTCAAGAAAAAGAATTTGGCAGTCATATCCCATATAATCAATACATTTGTGGATAATTAGTAAAATTATCTAATTGTCTTGGGAACGCCCACTTTAAATTGCCAAAATGTGACGTCATCTAAAGAACTTCGCCCCGTACACTAAATTATGTAGATGACGTAAGCCGATGAATTGTCAATCACATGTCAAGCTGCTGATTTTGGACCATAAATGTGGGCGGGGCGTAAATTGTCGTAATTGAGATTTGGCATCAGAAAATTAGCCTAAGATCACTACTGTGAGGGCAGCACGAACATGGCCTCCACCCCCACCAGATGACAATCGATTGACTTGGGGATCGTTAGTAGTCTCTGGCTCTGTACAAAAAAGGAGAGACAGTGAAACAAATTAGAAAATTATAAGAAAATTAAGCAATTACAAAAATGTCTCGTCCATCTATAGCATTTTTACTTTTGTCTTCATTCTACGCCCGATTTCATCTTGGATAGCAAACTATAGCACAATATTCCCCCTAATGCATCTGGTGACAAAGTTTGTTACAAATGGCCTAAATCCTCACAACAATGCGATGAACTGAAAAGCCAATTATAAGAACCCACAATCATACCTTTTTCATACAAAAGTGTGTTTATTGACCTAGAATATCTGTCTTGAAATCGTGTGGAAGTCTACTTTAACAACAAAAGATCTCAGCAACGCGTAGCACTGCTGATTCAAAAAAGGTATCAAATGAAAGCTGTATAGATACTCTTTATAACTATATCACTTGTAGGGTAAGAAAATATATAATTTCGAAAGAATTGACCTTTGAACTCGGAGTACCTTTTTTTGACACGCTCTGTACATTGCCTCTGTGATTTGCTACGGTACTATGATGCCTCGGCTACGCCTCGGCATGTATAGTATTGCCATCACCATCCCAGTCGATGGTTATTTGCTTACTATACCATAAGGATCGTTAAATACCGAAATATCGGAAGAAATCCAATATCCGTCTGTGAAATTCATAAATCCACCGCCCGTTCAGACCTGTCAGCGCCGCTAGCGCTGGGGGAGATATCGACAAGCTAGGGACAAGCCCGTATATAGCGAACACCTCGTGGTCGTAATACACGTAGCGTATGGGCGATTCCGCTTTGGCGATATCTATCCGCAACAGATAAATTTATAATTTTGCAAATATACCAATTAGTAGGCGGTTTCTTGGCCAAATTTTGATAATCCTATATTAGTACAATTATATTCTTTCACATTATTGGTAATAGGAGCTTCCATTTCATTTTGTTGAGAGGGGGGCGTTTCCAAAACTGGCCTTTACCTTTAAACTGTCCCACTTGTTCAATTAATCTTCAACAATTTAAATTTACTTTGAAGTTGTCTTTAATTTTCTATGTTAAATTGTTACCCAAAATCATTGAGGGCAAATCAGTTTTATATGAAACATGTTACTGTGTTTAGTAAATCTGTCATTTATCTTTTTATATTTTGTATTTGAATATTTTGAATTTTTGTATTTGATTGTATTTTTGTGAAAGTCTTTAAGTTTAACTTATGCTTTTGAATTGATATTTATGACAAATGTTTGTTCAAATAATTGGTCAAACTGTCTGTAAAGTTACAAAAACTACATGTATGCATTTGAATTAGTAATGATTATGAGAATTTGTTTTTAAGTTATTTTGTAAAACTGTCAATAAAGTACTATGAATTACTGAGAAAGTTTGTATTTATGCAATCCTTTGTCACTGTCATAGTAAAGTAATATCAGCCAGTATCGTGAATAAATAATGATGTGAATGTCTGAATGTGGTATGATTCTGAATACAATGAGATGTGGGCTTTAGATAGATAAAGCTAGATAAATGATGCAAAAATACTGCTGAAAACTGCTTATCTAGATTTAAGCTAGATAAAGGTAGATCAAGAAATTAAGAGAAAGAGAAGGAGAAAGAGAGAATGAGAAAGAGATGAAGAGTGGGAAGTCTTACTAGATTATGAGGGTGAGGTAGAGTTTGTGCGGGAGGATTGTAGGGGAAATACTCCTCCGTGGTACCGTAGGTACTAAGTAGTTTGTCGCCCTCTTACGACCAAATGGGGCGGGATAATTCTGAAGATGTAACCACCAAGGAATTTAAAAACCTTCAAAGAAATTGTTTTTACTTCGAAAAACACTGACAATTCCGTTTTTCCGCAAGTAGAAATAGATATAGATTTGATCTTGGATAGCGCTCGACCGATTCGACTTTATAGGCACGTGTCGAAATTAATTCTAAACTATCTTTTCGGTATGGACAACTCAAACAGACAAAGTCAGATCTTTCATCAACAATATTGCTCCGAATTTCATCAACATCACAGAAAGGTATCAAAGGCGAATGGAGGGGGGGGGGGGGGGGGGGAGGGTGTGACGGGTGAACCTTAATTCCCATGTATATATATACCCTCGTAGTGCACATCACTACCCCCTTTCCCCCTTGAACAAACTCGAACGTTGTCTGTTACATATCAAATCGGATTGATTTCCCCCTTTGGCATTAATTCTGGGATGCCAGAGTTCCGGCTATAGCCGGAATTCCGGCTTTTCCGTTTTTTTTACAAAAATTCCGGCTCAAAAAAAAACAACAAAAAAACGATATATTTTTTTAATTATTTTTTTTATTTATTTATTTTTATTTTTATTTTTTTATTTGTTTAATTATATTTTTTTAGGGGATGTGATCCCCAAAATAGGCTCAGATTGCACCATACAGCATCTGGAACCCCAGAGCTTCCAGGGCCCTAAAGCGGGCCCTGGACCCCGGCTAAAGGGACTTTGCGCTTCGCGCTCGTGATGTGCGCTTTGCGCGCATTATTTTGAGTCTCCACAAATTTTCAGGCCCTGGAGCCATTTGCCACTGGCATCCCTGCAATATAGGTCGATTTCTTCAACATATTCGGAATTATCGGGGGGGGGGGGGGGTGGGTTCAAACCTGATACCCTGATAATCCCCAATGTAGACGACATATTATTAAGAAACCATAATTGCGCCCATTAGACATCTTTGAATCGAGTGGACGCATGAATACACATGATTATTGTCTACGCACAATTTAAGTTTCCATTGAGATTTAGCGGTGCATGAATTGGGCAAGAGATCAGTATACACA
>JBAMJV010005610.1:0-130281 GCA_037951105.1 Echinarachnius parma | reverse complement strand
GAGCATTTGGAATAATATACGACAAAAAATGTGGAAGAGCCAGGTTCTTCCTTATGTTTTCTATTGTATTTTGATAATTTCTTATGTATTTCTTTGTTTTTATAAACTTATGTATTTTATTGTTTTTGGTTGTTTATTTTATTTCTAACTATAATTTAACTATTTTCGAACCCCAAAACCAACCATTATGAAATGAAAACACCAAATAACCAATGATATACCTCATATTTACCAAAATTGATATTTCCATATGTTTTGTACACAAATCACGAAAATTGAGCGATTTTCGGGCTGACATGCATTGACAAATGGTCACGTGACTTTATAACAGGTAAGGTCCGATTTTGTAAATTTTTGTTTTAAAATCAGTGCGCAAGACCCGAAAGAAAAAAAGTCACCAAGCAGCGGCGCGTCATCATGTACAGCGTTTTGGAGCAATAAAAAAAAATTGCGTGGGAGGGGGTGGGGGGGGCGGGGGGGCCAATAATGGCCCCCCCCGGCCTTATTAGGGTTAAAGCAAATATTTCAAAACTCATTGCACTCACTTTTTAGAGAGTTACTTTCGAATCCGCACAATTAATGAATGGTAAATTCTAAAAAGCAAAACCCGTTCCTACAATGAGGTTTGAGGAGAACCGCTAGAGTTCTAATTAAGTTATGCAGATTTGGACATTGTTTACGAGATCCCTTCAAATATAAATATCTAGGGTTTGAAACTTGCACTGGCATTCTCATAATATTCTCATTTTTACAGGACAGAAAAGTTTTATTTTTATTGATAGATTACTTTTTTGTTTTGCTTTGTTTTTGCAGGATTAAAAAATGAAAAATAATATCTTATGAATCTTATATGAGTCTCATGGGCTATTGGATTTGATTTTCATCGATTCAAAAATTGTAAGTGCCAAGAAGGGCAACCAGATAGAGTCATCATAGACTGCCCAAAAAAGTCTAGCAAGCAGGCCCCCTGGCCTAGGGCCACTAAATCATTGTTTGGGCAACCCGAATTCGTATTCCTTTGTAATTCTTGTTGATTACTAGCCCAAATGGGCAACCAGGTATAATACGATTTGTAAGGTTTTTCATTGTTTTGGGCCCCACCAGATTCTGTTTTGTGGCCAGCTAGAATTTGACAAAATTTCTGTTAATTTTCGCGACTGGGCCACAAGATAGAAGTGTATAGGCATTGATTATAGGACAGATTTGTAATACTATATTAAATAATTGACCAACTCAATCTAATTTTTAATTTTTTTTATTTCAGTTGTTCATCACAGTCATGGACAAGCTTCGTCTCGGACATGAAGGCGGTCGACGAGGGTGGAGCCCGAGGGTCCGAGAGCTGATGGAGACGATGTCGAGGATGACGTCGCTACCCGTCAGAGTACGATGGGAAGGAGAAGATGATCTACTGGTGAGTCCGAAGCTCAACAGCTTATACTAATAATAAGTAGTTCCGATTGGTTTCGTATAGCTCTTTTACAGTTAAAGTGATCTAGTAACACTGGTCTGACAACATGTGAGCAAAGGTGATGAATGGTGCTGAGTGTACAATTGTATATTGTTGTTATCTGATGTCCACAGGATATTGTGTTGAAAATTTCAAGTTAAATAGACATTATATGGACCCGGTAATGAGACAAAAATGCCAAAGTGATAATTCACAAACCACACTGCACTCCACTTTGTACACCTGTCCCATGATTTTATTGTTAATACGAATACAACCAGGTATGAGGGAAGCCGCTAGAATTCCAATTGGATTTTTAGGAATTTGGACAATGTTACTAAGTCCCTTTAAGTCTCAAAGCGACTTGGAACATTATAAACCTTGGCTTTAGCCGAGCAGTCTTATTTAAGCACTCATGCATTTCAAGGAAATAAATTCCTGCCAAGTTACGACATTTACGACAACTGATGGGTTGAGAGCAGCAAATGTGGATAAAGTATCTTGCTGAAGGACACATGGTGCTGCAGCTGGGGATCAAAACCCACGACCCTCGTATTTAAGAGACGAAGGCCCGAACCAAATATTACACAACACTAAGCCCTTGCCCGATTGCCCAGGGCCACTAAAAATAATTAGCTTCAAGGCCACAAAAATTAATGGATAAGAAATTCCACTTACCCGCATGGGCTATCATATTTAACAGAATTTGTAATGTTTTTTTTCTTTAAATTCTTTGTTTGGAGCCACACACTCAGGCCACTAGAATCATTTGAAAAAATTGAAAAATCTTGTGTTTTGCTTGCCCAACTGATACCACAAGTGAAGCACATTAATTTCAAGCATGATTATTGGTTTCATAAATTTAGCAGGACTTTTGCAAATTATGATTAGGATTAGGATTGTTTATCTTTATGTTTATGTCCGTGTATGATGCTGGGCAATTACAATTTTAAACAAATTGTATATTTGTTTTGCATTATTTTCTTGGGCAAGGTAACATGTTCTGTTCGGACAAGTGAAAATATCAAAATTCATGATTGTTCTTAGGCCTCAAAATTGGCTAGTAAAAAATAGTTAGTGTGGAGGCTTGAATTTATAGGGTTACAATCATCCAGTCGGACTTGGGCAAAATATGTCTAGGCGGGCTTATATTATTTCTAATAATGATAAATAATTACAGTTATTTGATAGCACTATTGGCTTGCTTAGTATGCATAGCAGCTTTGAAATTATTATTACTATCCCTGTCATCAGATACACAATGCAATCCATCCCTGCACACAAAGTGCAAGTGTTCCACTTTCCTAGGGAGTATTCCAGCCAATCCTCTGTAGGTGCACACAGTGCTAAGTAATCACTTATTTACAGAATGTGCTGATTTTTGCCCCAAATTGGGCTGATTTTGTAGATTTTTGATATGTTTAGGAAGGCGTTTGCCTAAACATCTTGAGTTTTGAAGACTACGATGATGGTGATGATTATAACGAATCCACAAATGTTTCATCTGTTTATTTTGTTACGCATTCGAGAGCAGCTCGATGAGCTGTATCGATCTGATTCATAGCAGATGGTTTAGAATGAAATTTAATCAACAGGATGCATAGTTTTTTCATGACTAAGTTGAAAGTAATGAACAGTGTCATGCAAATTATGTTTTTTTTTTCCACCCTTCTAAGAACCAGGTTATATTAGTATTGTTTCATTTTGTTTCAGATAATTGAAAAAGGACAGAGAGTGAAATGAGAACAGATGATGGTTTGCACGGGCTTGCAGTTTTACATGAAATAGAATTAAGCTGATAATGTCCTGCTATATCATGTCTTCATTTCCTAAACTTATAGTGGTTTAGAATCTTGTTTTTTAGGTTGAGGACTATGTGAGTGCAATGCGGGCGGCCGATGAACTGTCGGAAGAGAAGCATAAGACAACTCCTTTACGAACTGGACTCCGCCTACAACAGCTTTAATGAGGACACTCAGCGGCGCGAGCCAATAACACCATTACACGAACATCCCACCCGAAATGTAAATTTGTACATATCATGCGCTACCATACAGTCTCAAAGATTATGGCAATATAATACATGTTATCAGTCAATAGCTGCGAAAAAAAAAAAAAAATTAACTTTTGTAAAGTGTCTGATGTTTCGGTTGATTAACGACACGCTTTCCCTGGCAACTCTCCGATGGGAAGAGCAGTCTTTTATAAGGCTGTGTTGGGTGGAGCGTCACACGCTGATGCATTGACAGTGCGTGACAAACGACTCTGTATCTCTCGGATGGCCCCGTTCACAACGCATCTGTCAATTGCAGGGTGGTCCCGTCCGGATTGTTCAATGGTTGAGGTTGAATTTGCAGCAAAGTCTGCCTTTTAGAGAATTTTTATGGTCAAAACTAGTATATTATGACTGATTTTTTCTGGGTTAGTTGTGTATTAATAGAGCTGACAAAGGGTCTATGATTTTTCTTCATATAAATGACAGGCGACGATGGGTCCCTAGCTTCGGTTGAGTTATGGACAAAATCTTCTTTTTAAAAATGTTTTTATTCGAAACTAGTTTATAATCTGAGCTTGTTGCCACTTAGATTTTATTGAGTAGGCTACCAAGGTCTGTGTTCTTTTTTTTCATTAAATGGAAAAAATAACTCAAAGGAAAAAAAAACCAATGGGATAAAGGGTCTCACCACCTACCAAAAATAATATTGTTATATTAGAAAGGTACCATCTTTTAGTTTTTCCATTCCTTCTACTAAGTTCGCAAAAATAGTGGTTTCAGATAAACAGATTAGTTGGGAGAAACGCATCACCATTCTCAATCATGCGTTCATGCCGGTCTGAATTGCGTAGACTATATGCAGTGCAGAGCCAGAGCGGAATGAAATTCTATTGACCGTACGCGTGAAAGCATTGGCGCACTCGCAAATGCTTGGCCCGTATAGAACCAGGAAATAGACAGTGGGTTTCCGTAAGTGGTGGAAATTAATTGCTTTGTTTATGAATTACACAACCCTTTGCAAATTGTTGGGGTATTTATTTGATATCACAAAACGGTACCAAAAACATATAATAATTGTGTTGTCCTTTGCCTGGTGGTCCCCTTTAATGTCTTTACAGTGGAACCTAATTGTAAAGTCCTCTTGATTTCTAAAGAACTGCTCTTCATTTTTCACGTCTCGGGGCGCAAGTATAGTTTTATTTTGTGTATCTCAATTATTCAAGATATATATGATATAACAAGGTATTTTATATTTCCATTCTCCTAAGGTCCTTGGTACAAACTGGCGAGTTCCACAGTGACTGTATAAAAAAAGTGTTATGTAACTTGTATGTGATAAATGGGAAACAAGCTTTTACCATAAATGTCTTTACAGTGAAACCTTAATAACTCAAGATATCTGGTATAACATAGTAATTTGTCAATGTCATGTGTGACTGGCTATAGCAAAAACCCTGCACTTGTCTGTAATTCATGTCTCCTTGGAGAAATGGGCATATTTGAGTTCACAAAAATAATGTGTGTAAAAAGATTTGTAGATGGTAAAATTGAAAACATCATATCTTCGCCAATTATTGAACCAACTTGTCATAGAACAAAGAATCAAATGAAAGCTTGTGATGAGGCCCTTTCTAGTGGTATGAAAATCTACATTTGGTGTTTTACCGACAAGTGCAGGGGTTTGGCTATAGCCGGACACAGAGTATATAAGAGGTCTTTGATGTATACTTGGGTTCCACGGTATAGAAACTGTCTGCTTACAGGGCAATATTGCTGGTCAGGGCTCTATAATTATAGTTTGTATTTTTGTTTACCTGAATTACACAAGATACCTGATATAACGAGGTAATTTTCCTGGTCCCCATCGATACAATGCCGGTTCCACTGTACTGGTGAATATTGAATATTAAAATGACCAAAGTGCTTCTGCAATCTCGGAATGTCTATTGCAGGCATTAAAAGGGATAAAACATTGATGTTTTGCTTTTGTGTTATAAAGTCAGGGGTAACTAATGGCATCATCCAGATAACTTTTTTGCATGGCTGATTTGCTATATGGTGGCCAAAAAAAAATAAGAACAGCATACATCTGTAACATAAAAAATGACTGATTTCACTAGATAGGGGAACCTTTTAACAGAGGGAAAATTATGCCAAGTCCAACAAAAGTTCGTTCATAGGTAGTTTTAATTTATTGAGCTAAATTTACTGACACCTAATGATAATATTTCATTTCGGTCCAATTCTTCAAGTGAAATTGGTGGTTACCAAAAATTTACCTCTTTTGCTACCTAAAGTTGTAAGCAATCATAACTACACTGTTTAGTGATAATTCTTTACATTATTTTGCGATTTAATCAACAAAGGATTTAAAGTATGGTAGGACGAAAGAGGCTAATTTGGTTGGCCACAATTTTGTTCAATATTAGACAAAATTTAAACAACCCCAAAAATGTGTTGCCAAATTCACTGTAGAATCAAAAGAACCTTGCCAAATTAATCTGAGCCCTGGTTACAATTTTTCTTGGTTACAAAATTGTATGCCAATTTCATTTTTGTTTGGGTGGGCCACCCTGTATAGCATGAGCAGTAACTTGTATTTTGGCATTTAATTGGGCCCTTTTTGGGAAACGCACTTTTTTCTTTATTTATATGTTCCCTCTTTTTTTAGCTTCAACACTAAGAAACTGTTTAGGGGCCTAGAGCCCTGTAAGATGTAATATGTTACCACTATATACTTGTATGTTTATAGAACAAAATAGATGGAAAGAATTATGTTTGTATACATTGATTTTTGACATTTTTAATATTTATTTAATTATACATGTTACATATAAATGCAAAGAACTTTATTTGTGAAGTTGTCTTTTTTTTGGTGTATATTCTTTCCAAATAAGGTGCAAAACATAAAAGAACCCATTCATACAAATGTAAATAATATTTGATAATGCAATAGTGTCAAAAATGAAACTAAAAATGTCAAAATAGTGCCATATAAATCATAATTTATGTCTTACCATATAATTGGGATGTAAGTGTGAGCTGTGTGTGCATTGATGTATGCGAGTGTGTGAGCTTTGTGTTGCAAAAAAATGCCAACAAAATCCAAAATTCAAGAAAAATTGTTAATTAAATCTCTGCTGAAAAAACAACGAAAAGTTATAAGTAAAAATGTGTGATACTTTTAAGCATATCTTCACAAACTATAAATTTGATATGCAATGAGTAAGGTATCGATTCAAAATACAATAATTTTGTGTTATATATTAAGGCATGTAAGGGTACCTATTTCGTATAAAATGACAAAATTCGCATTTATCTGTTTTTGCAGATAGGCTCTTCAACATGATGCTTTGCTTGTCAATGTGTTTTGTGTGTATGTTTTAGATGTTTGGTTGCAAATGCTGCAAATTTTTTAACAGTTAATATGTTTATTTATTGTCTGGGCCCTGTTCATAAAAGTTTTGAAATAGTTGTAAGTGTCCAATTATTATGTTACTAACTAAACTGTGTTCATATGCTCCGTGCTGATTGGTTGTTGACCTATCTAGTTACATATAATTTGACATTTATGACAATTGGACAAGTGTTATGAAGGACCACATGCAGTATTTAAGCTTGACACAACAATGACTTTTCAAACTTACATTGATACACTTTGTGAAATCTAAAACAGAATACACCAGACAAATATAATATACTTTACTCTATTTATATTAAGACTATCACCAGCGTTTACAATTGTAATGACCAATATATCAACAAATCATATTTATACTAGTAACTATAGGCGTACCAGGGGGGGGGCGGGGGAGGGGGAGGGGGGGGGGTCCAAACCCCTCCCACCCCCTCCCCCCTTGTTAAAAAAAAATGACTGTTTTGGGGGTTTGAACCCCCCCTTTACCACTTCTGTACTGGTCTCCGACCATCAAAACCAATGGTCCCAGCCACACAACTGAACAAGTGGCCTCGGTCTTGACCTCAACAATTTTGACGGATCTCGATCTAGGCCTCAAAAATGTTTGAAGGATCTCGTACTCGGCTTCAAAAATTCTTGACGGACACCCCCCCCCCTCGCAAATTGTGACGGACACCCCATCCCTCGGAAATTCTCTTCATGGACATCCCCCCTCAAAACATTTGGTGGACAACCCCTCCCCCCTCGAAAATACTCCACTGAAACCCCTACCCCTCAACATTTTTTGACAGACACCCCCCCTTGAAAATTCTTCACGGACACCCCCCCTCAAAAAATTTGATGGACACCCCCCCCCCCCTCGAAAATTCTTCACAGACACCCCCCCCCTCGGAAAATTTTGACTGACACTCCCCCTCGAAAATTTTTCTTGGACACCCCCCCCCCCCCCCTCGAATATTTTTGACTGACACCCCCTCAAAAATTCTTCACGGACACCCCCCCCCCCTCCTTTGACGGACATCCCCCTCGAAAATACTTGACGGACACCCCCCCCCCCTCGAAAATTTTGGTCGACGAAATAACCTGGGTACGCCAGTGCTAGTAACCAAACCATAACATAACATAACCATAAATAAACAGTGTAAGCTAGGAAATAATCATTGACAATAATTGTTATAATTACAAAAACAAAACCAATATTCTCTAGGACTGTTCTTTACACCATCACATTACCCTGTCACAACCGAGATGCAATTATTTTAATTTGACTAGCAATCATTGAAAGAAATACACGGGGGCTCGAGGCGAATTCGCCCTTGAAAATCATAAAAGAGCCGCTGAAAATTTGCAGAGAGTGCAATGCAAATTTTTTCATGCAGACAAGCTTGAAAAGTAGCCCCCGAAATTTTTTTTTTTTTTTCTTCTCTGCTACCACTTGTAAGCATTCAATTTGCGATTTCCTTGTTTTCCTTGATTTAAGTGTGGGGGGGGGGGGGGGGCGGGGCTTATAGCGACTCCCATGGACACAGTGTGAACACTATCGCCATAGTGTGAAATTGCCTGCGTTCACAGTGTGTTATCTATTGCGTTCACACTGTGTATCTCAGCAATTTCACAGTGTGATGATTGTTCACACTGTGAACACGCTCCATTTTAACACAGGCTTCACAGTATGTTCACAATGTGGTCCACACTGTGAAACATAGTGTATCCACACTGAGGCACACTGATATACTGTGTTCTCTCCGGTCGGGTTAAGTACCCGATGTCGACCACATTTGATATGCTCATACAAGAATCCATCAATAAATTAGACATTTTTTTTTTATAATAATACAAATTACAGCTCATACATTATGCAAATCAGTGATTTGAAATTTTTGTCTAAATGTTATTTTGATTCGAACAAAGTTGATTTTGTCTTCGAAATTGTGTGTTCCTTCAATTTGTATTCTTATTTTTCCATTACCTCACAAACATATTATTTCTCGAAGCGCCCTCTAAACCAAAATTGAACTATTCCTTTAAAGGGATAGTTGAGTGTTGGTATAGGGGGGCACTTCACAAAATATTTTTTTTGTGAGATAATGAAAAACTGACTGTCAAATTTGAAAGAACATACAATTTTAATGACAGAATAAACTTTATTTGAACAAAATCGGTTCAGAAACGGCTGAAATATCCATAAACATATTTTTATTCAAAAATTCTTCACCAGGGGATATTTTGACTTTTTAGAATTTTATTTTAAAATGCTTGAAGACTACTTTGAAAAAAAATCTGAATAGGTTTTTAAAAATTGTTGATGATATCTCTATTGAATCATTATTTTAACAAAACATTAAATGCACAATTTTGTATGAAAAATGGCTAAAACCAATTATTTTTTTAGAGAGCGTCCTTTTGAGTTGTAACGGCTCTTTTTGAATGATAATAGGGGTTTTACTTAGTCGTTAGTAATTGTGTATACTTTTCGAGCATGGTGAAGTTATAACTATTATTTTGTACCGTAATGGTGCAGGTTTTGGTTACTAAAGTTAAGTTTGACCAATACTCAACTATCCCTTTAAATTCATAAATTTTGTGAAATCTAAAACAGCATATATATTTTTTGTTAAACCTTTTACTTTACCATGTTTACTAGAACAATATTAATACTCTAAAATGCACTGCAAATTCACAAACCATTTCATTTTCTCATCTACACGAATACATGTTTATTATAATTATTATTTATAATTATCGTTATGCATTTAGGTACGCTATACAATTATACTAAGAGTATATCACAGCGTTTACAGTTGTAATTACCAATCTAACAACAAATCATATCATATTAGTTACCAAACATAACTTTACCATAAATAAAATGTAAGCTAAGAAATATTGACAGCAATACTTATAATTCACAAAACGAAATAAAATATTCTCTAGGACTGTTCTTTACAACATCATTACCCTGCCACAGCCGAGATGCAATTATTTCAATTTTGCTAGCAATCATTGAAAGAAATGCACGGGGGTTCGAGGCGAATCGCCCCCAAAATGCCAAAAAGAACCCCGCGAAAATCATAAAAGAGCCCCTGAAAATTTGAATAAAGTGCAATGCAAATTAAAATTTGTAGACTTTTTTTTTATGCAAGGAAGCTTGAGAAGTAGACCCCGAATTTTGTTTTCTCTGCTAGCAATTAAAGTGCACTTGATATTCCTTTGTAATTAAATTTGTGATTTCCCTGTCTTTTCCTCTTAACCCTAAAGCCCTCTGCAGACAGAGCCGACTCGACCCGATTCGACTGGTTTTCATTCGGATCGGCTCAGATTTCAGTGCCTCGCGACTCACATTTTGCCAGTCGAGAGACATTCGGATGCCAGTTGGGGCCGATTCAACACGATGAATCGGCTCCGACCGACCGGGCCCGACTCTAGCCTGATTGAAACCAGTCGGATCGGGTCGAGTCGGCTCTGTCTGCAGAGGGCTTAACAAGACTGGCATTGTGCTCTTTCTGACTTTCAAGAGACTCGGGAGGGGGGGGGGGGGGGGGGGGGGCAAAATGCCCTGATGAGATCTCGGCTTTTTATGTCCCCGATCTTGACCACATTCAGGTATGCGCATGCCAGAATCCATCATTAAATTATACATTAAAAAACAAATATATGCAAATCGCAGCTAATACATTATGCATATCTGTGATTTGTAAGTTCTGTCTTAACTTGAAAAAGGTTTTGTGGTTCAGCTTAATATTGATATTATCAATATTATTTTGTTTAATCATTTTTTTCTAAGGAAACGAGTAGTAATTCAAAACCAGGATAACTTAAAAAAAAAAAAAAAAAAAAAAAAAAAATCAATTTTCGTATGCATTTTTTTGTCTATATATATTTCAATATCCCCCAGTCTTGTTAGGGTTAATGATGATAATATAGGATCGTTTCATTTACACAGGGTAGCCACTTCAGTGAACGAACACAGCTCTACCAGGGTGCACTGCCTCAATTATTATATAGTATTTCATTTTCCTCCATAATTCATATGCAATTAAACAATTAGGTATTATTCATTATTGGTATAGGAGTATAATTATGCCGGTTCAGTTAAATAAAAATGTCCAAAATAGTTATGTCTCCACATAATATATATTTGACAATACTAGGTCAAAAATGCACATCATTTGGCAGCGTTCTTTGTTCATCACCATGATCACGTGACCTATCTCATACTTACATTTTTGCAAATTGTAAGTGACCCCATTCTAATCAACACTACACCACATGAACACTATATAAATTATACACCCCACGACTTGTACAGTACATATACCCTGTTTCCTAATTATGTAGTCTACACGTATTACTCTTATTACAATTTATCACTGTTGATAATGATACTTTTTTCTTTATACATTTTTATCGGCTCAAAACCAAACAAAACACATGTAATATACTTTTAAATTAATCAAAACAACACACTACCAAATACCAATACGCCTAAACGAAAAGTAAGAATATGATAGTAGCGACTAAGCTTGGGACTTTGGGGTATACAATTTTCTCAAGAGGAGCTCAAAGGTTTAATGAAGAATAAAGGTCAATTTATTGAAATGCAGATTCAACTGTTTGTTCTTTTCTGCTATCTTATATTCAATATAGGTTGCTTACTTTTCACAAATGTACTAAACGCTTTAAATTTACAAAGAGTTAGAAATCTGTATACAACATGCTCTCTAATCAATCTAAAGGAGTGGTCACACTGAACACGAATCCCCACGACTAGACCCACGAATGCAGTACGCATTGGTACAAATCAATGGCAAGCCGTTTTTAACATTTATTCCTATTTCTTGATATCAAGAATTCAATTCTTTTCATACGTTTCGATGTGAAAAAAAATGCATTCTTGATATCAAGAAATACTTTTCTGTATTGGTAATACTTGATATCAAGAAATAAACCAAGTTTGCATATGTTCACGTTTAAAGGTAGTTTTTCGGGGTCTTCAAGTCCGGCCTTGCGATGAAGTAACTCGTGCCCATCCTTTTCCTCAGGTGACGCCTCCGGTAAAAGCGCGCGAAAAGCTCGCACTTTCGGTTCGTCAAGCCCTCCGTATCCTGGATGTTGTAGCTGACGCACAGCGCGTTGCTCAGACAGAAATGCGCGCAGTCGGACTTGGCGTGCACGTAGTGCACGACGATGAGGGAGTTGGTCACGGGCATGGCTTTGTCGAGCCCGAGGGCGACGTATTGCGTGGATTTCACGCGGCCAGACTTGTAGCCTTCTGATAAGGATCAAGCAAATAGGAATGAGGAGGAAGAAGAAGAGGAGGTGGAGGAGGAAGAGGAGGTGGAGGAGGAGGAGGAGGAGGAGGAGGAGGAGGAGGAGGAGGAGGAGGAGGAGGAGGAGGAGGAGGAGGAGGAGAGAAGGAGGAGGAGGAGGAGGAGAGGAGGGAGGGAGGGAGTGGTGAAAGAGAGGGGGAGGAGGGGAGGATGATGAAGGGCAGGATCAGGTGATGAGGAGAAGGATAAAGGAGGAGGTGTGGGAGGATGAAGCCGGGAGTACGAGAAGAAGGAGGAATTATAAGGAGAAAGAGGGGGAGAATGTAGGATAAAGGGAAGAGGGAGAGGGACGCAGGGAAGGAGGAAGAGGATGATGATGGAGAGGATATAAAGGGTAGGATGCAGAATAACAATAAGAAGAGGAGGGTAAGAAACGAAGGTGCAGGACGAAGGGAAATAGAATGTGGCGGAGGATGCGGTAAAGAGTGTAAAGGGGGGGGGGGGCGGGGGTTATAGGAGGAGGATAATGGGAATGAGGAAAATGGACAAGAGAAGAAGCAAGATTGAGCAATGTTGAGAAAAAAAGGGGGGTCGGTGAAGAAAAAGGGGGAGGAGGGGGAAGAATAAGAGGAATGTTGACAAAGAGGATGGAGAACAAGCAAAATAATGAAGTTTGTTACAGGTTGTAGCATGTTATTCGAAGTTGTAATACATGTATCATGTGTCAGCCTTTATTATGAATATTACATCGCATGAAATTATGACAAAAGAACACATGATGTGCTACCTCATACGGAAACTACGGGATGGTATTATAATGCGATCATTTTGTAATATTGAACATGAAACCAGCAAAACATAATCAACGAGAGCGGTAATAATGATGCTCACAATCGTTTTAAAATGATATATATATATTATACTTTGTAATTATAATAATACATTTCGCTGCGTCTGCCTGAATCAAAGCACATGGAAAATGCAATTAATAATGGATAGCTTTATAATAATGAAACATTAAAAGGGCCCTGCCAACCAATTGATTGTTGACTTCTGTTTATCTGTTTAAGTGTATACATCCAATACTTGTCAACTGTTTGACCTAAATATGTTTTATTATTTTTAAACATTTTATCAATTATTTCCTTCATGTTGCTAAGCCCCACCTCATAAAAAACTCTCCAGAGGTGAAATTCTATTATTGACTGGTTGTGACATCATCTGTCAATCACTGACCATGGGATGAACAAAAGAAAAAAAGAACCGAAAGAACATGCCCACAATAGCATACACTGTATGCTTCATACAATAGCTTGTCCTTATTATGGCTGAGCTTTTCTGATAAAGCAACTGCCATTGAAATTGAAAGTGTGTGAGTTGGTATATTCAAGCTGGTGATGCTATTGTGAGCAGGCACTCAGCCTGGGCGAAGTGCATTCCCATGTCAAGTGTTCACTGAGTAGTGATTAACTGATGATGTCACAACCAGTCAACAATAGCATTTCACCCTGGAGAGATTTTAAGAGGTAGGGGCTTAGCACCATGAAGAAAAATAATTGCAAAGATGTTTTAAAATATACAAAACATATTTAGGTTAAACAGTTTACAAATATTGAATGTGTACACTAATACAGATAATAATAATCGTTTCCTATATAGCGCAATCTTACAATTAAGTCTCAGTGCGCATAAACAGTAAACAACATGCATTTGGTTGGCCCGTCCCCTGTACAAGGTCTGTCTCGAGGATTACCATGAATAAAAAGAATAGCAAATTTTAAATGAAAAGTAAACTATTTACATACATGTTTATAAACATAATAAAGTATTTGCATAATTTGTTAAGAGTTTCAGATATTGTTCAAAATTACCATTACAATGAGATAGAGAGATAGACTGAGAGAAAAACAGACAGACAGAAGGAGATAGACGAGGAATGAGAAAGAAACGGAGAGATAATTGCTGCAAATAAAACAAGTTTAATTAGTCATCTTCTTGCATCAACTTGTGAAAACAACCACATTCAAATAATTAGTATAAAAATGAACTACATTTTCAGGAATCGGATTTTCTTTCGTTAAAAGTAGAAACAATCAAATGTAAAGAATTTTATGAACGAACATAATTATGCAAACTTTTGATGATCAATCAACGCATTCTAGAAAAGAGAGAGAGAGGTCAAACAAAAAGTCAACTTTAGCAGGTATTATTGGTTATTTTTTTTTTATCAAAAAGGGAAATAATACAATTCAGTGCAAACGTAATGATTAAATGAACAAGCAAAACATGCTTTCATTCATTTCAATATTATTATAAAAAGAGAATTCATTTGGTTAGAAAATGAAAAAGACAATGGACATGAAAAAACAAACAAAGTTGATTTTAAAATAGATTAAATAATTATATGAATTCTCTGTCAACAGAAGCATACATATAAACGGATCTTTATTTAGTTATAATGTAAAACAATAAACATACAAAAATGTGTGCTGCCTAACTTGAACATGATAAATAGGCCCCGTTGCAGAAAGAGATGCAATCGATTGTAATTTACGATTAATTGTAAGTCAGATCATGAGTTCAAAATGCTTAAAGGGTGACTAAATTAAACAAATTAAAGACTTTGGTTGATCTATAATAATGAAAACATCACATATCTGGTGACTATTTGATGTACATTTTTGTCATATTTTTTATATTATTTTTTCTAATACTTTTTTCTACCTGCTCAGCTTCACCCCTAAAAAAAAACCGTCCAGAAGCTATTGACTTCTGTGACATCATAATACCATTCAACCATCAGTCAGCTAGATGAACAAAAGATATTGGTATGTCCACTGATCACCTATTTACAATAGCATTGTATGCTTCATACAATGCCCACTCACCATGAAAAGAAGGCTTTCAATGAAAACATCCAACGCTAATGCAATAAGGTACTTAGTGGGTGAGAACATATCTTTTGTTTATGTTTATCTAGCTGATCGATGGTTGAATGGTATTGTGATGTCACATAAGTCAATAGCTTCTGGGTTTTTAGGGGTGGATCTTAGCAGGTAGAATAACAAATAATATAAAAAATAATATTACAAATATGACAAAAATGTACTTCAAATACTCAACAGATATGTGATGTATTCATTGTTATAGATCAACCAAAGTCAACATGCATTTTTAATTTAGTCACCCTTTAAATCCGATCGGTTGAAACGGGCAAATTGTCTGACTTACAATTAATTTTAACTCTTTGTGGGGCACTGGTCTATTATTATCTAAACTTGACAAATATACTGCATGTCTCAATGATCATGATGAGAGTAAGAAAATGCATGTTATACGAAATGAAGAAAAAGAAAACATCAAACAACTCATTAAAGATTGGATTGAAATTGTACGTGCAATACATATATGAAAATTGAATTAACATTGATGAATAAGATAATACATTTATTATGACTATTAACTTCAATAATTGTATCAATATTCACTACAGTAAATATGCAAAAGTGAAGGGATTGAAACATTGGTAAATTAAACATAATATTTTATGTCTAAGATAAAAATAGCATGTTAAAAATGATTTATGTCCACTAAGATATACAAAGGCAAAATCCAGTGGCATAATTACAATGCCACTGTTTTTCTTTCAGGTGTGCGCCAGAGGAAAAGAAATTAACAAATTATTAATCTGTTGGGAAAATTTGAAGAAAATGTTATTACAAACATTAACAAATGTCCAATGGAAATCATGCAAAACCAACACTATATTTGAAGTCAAGTTTAACTTCATTATTAATGAGATAAGTATACAAAATTACATCTTATAAATAAATAAATATTCATAAATTATCATTAAGCAGGAATTAATATATAGAATATATACGGAATAACCATGGTATACCGGTTGATAAAAGTTACATGCCAAGCCAAGATGTTTACATTAAAGGGATCTAGTAACTTTGTTGACATGTGCACAAAGTGACGAATTGCGGAAAAAATGCATATTGTTGCGATCTGATATGTCCACTAAGCATGCTATTAAGTAACCTGTGAACATTTCACGTTAAATGGATGTTATATGAGCGAAAATGCGCAGTGTGCGCAGTGATATTTGCAAACCTTTTGCATTGACTTTGTACACAGTTATGACTATCCAGTGGATAGTTTAAAATCCGAACACTTCAATCGTAAATATCTTTCTAACGAAAGGGAAATTTGAAAAAAAAAACTTGTTCCACGCTTCTATTGGTAATACAAATACTGACAAGCAGGTATAATACAGTTTTGTGGATTTGGACAATGTTACTAGTAGCTCCCTTCAAATAACAAAATATATTTAACGAAAAAGGATTTTACGGATTAAATATAATGAGCTATTGCAACTTACCTTTACTCCGACATGTCAGAACAATTGTGGTTGATGGCCAGCTGTATCCTCCAACAACAGAAATTAACATTCATGAAGTAGTTATATCATATAAATGAAATAAATAAAACAGTTGGGTTCCCAATCTTAGGCGAACGAGGCAGATGCTTCGGTGCGATCCTAACATATTTATTTGTGACATGCTATCTACTTGTGCATACTGAACAGAGTGTGAAGTCTCACTCGGTGGTGCGCGGAGCTCGCTGCAGCTAACAACACCAAGGAAAATACTATTGTTGTTGATAGGCCATGGGCCGAACACCAAAATTCTTTCGTTCCGTAGTCCAGTTCTGGAAAGTACTTTTTTTTGTCCTAGACATGATCCAAATATGTATATAAGCCCCAAATGCAATGTTCCCATTTGCAAATTTTGGGCGTTAAGGAATAACGGCTAAAAACAAAGAAATAGTTAAAATCGGTTGCTAGGGGCATATTTCTCCCTAGCAACGGTGATCTATGTCTCACTTTATAACCAAATTGTGTTGCAGGTATGTCCAATAAGGTATTTGAAGCAGAAAGCAATGTTCTCATTATTGAAAATTTAGCGCTTGAATGGTAAACGGCTAAAAACAAAGAAATAGTTAGATTTGGTTGCTATGGAAAAGTTGCTCCTTAGCAACGTTGACAAATGTTCCTTTAAATATGCAATTTTCTCTGTTTTCGATGTATATGCATACAAAATGTAATCTTCCCTCTTTAAAAAATTCAATATTATAGATTGACAGCTGAATTTTGGTTGCTAGGGACATATCTCTCCATAGCAACGGTAAAATATGTACCTATAAATTTCCTTTAAATACCCTAAATTGTTTATATTTGTTATGCAGAGAATAACTGACACCCATCAAACCATACAAACATGCATTCTCTTAACCACCTACTATGCCTTCTACCACGGGGGGGGGGGGGGGGGGGGGGGGGGGGGGGGGAGGCTAGAGACCCCCCCCCCTCCCCCCACTTTTGGAAATTGCATAAGCATAAATTAACAATTATTTGATAAATTATACTCATTGTGGTGTGAGATGGATTGGGATAGGAGGGGTGGTGTTCAACTCCTTATAATTGCCCCCTCCCCTCGTCCTTCCAAACCCGGGTGCGACCCATATTTATGGTCAGCCCCCCCCCCCCCCCCCCCCCTCCACTTTCAAAACCTTTTCGCGGCCCCTGGTACATACATACATACAACTGACACATGTTCACATATTTTAGGTGTGTACATTATCAACACACTCATACATTCACAAACACACCCTTTATCAGTAATGCAGACACAAACACACTTGTCTACCACAACACACAAATCACAGATACTTGAGTTATCATCATTTGTTCATCAAAAAAGTTTTTTTCTGCCATATTTTAACAGGTTAAACAAATAATAGTATGACTATGACACAAATGTTACTCTAAATATACAATTTTCTCTGTTTTTAGATGTATATGAATACAAAATGTAATCTTCCCTCTTTAAAAAAAATGAATATTATGGATTGACAGCTGGACTTTGGTTGCTAGGGACATATTTCTCCCTAGCAACGGTTACATAATTATGTACCTATACATTTTCTTTAAATACCCTAAATTGTTTACATGTGTTTTGCAGAGAATAACTGACACTCACCCAACCATACACACATGCATTCTCTTAACCATCTACCTTGCCTTCTCCCACACATACATACACACGTATGCACAAACACACACATACACAAGCACACACACACACACACATACAAACTAACACATGTTTACATATTGTAGATGTGTACAGTATAAGACTAATTAACACATTTGTCTACCCCAACACACATAAAAATAATACATACTTGAGTTATCATCATTCGTTCATCAAAAAAGTTTTTCGGCCATATTTAAACAAATAATAGTATTACACATTCTTCACAAAACATCATGAAATTGTTATTTATTGAATTAGAAGTGTACACCGTAGCAAAGGCGTACCCAGGGAGGGGGGGGGGGGTTTAACCCCCCCCCCCCTTGACCAAAAAATGACTGTTTCGGGGGGTTTGAACCTCCCCCCTTTCAAATTTTAACTGGTCTCGAGACCAAATTTTAGCGGTCTCGACCGTCATTATTGATAGTCTTGTCTCGAAAAGTGTGAAAAACTGTGATCTCGGCCTCAACAAATGTTGAAAAACGGTGGTCTTGGCATAAAAAATGTTTTGGTCTCAGCCTCGAAAATGTCGAAAATTGTTGGTCTCGGCTTCTAAAATTGTCTACGACTACCCCCCCCACCTCCCCCTGACATAATTTTATTGCTGAAGAACCCCCCCCCCCCCCCCTTTAAAAAATCCTGGGTCCGCCACTGCACCGTAGTTCATGGTCATCATAATAAGAGATAATGAAATAACTGTGTAAAGGCATAATGTTTCTACTGCCGTTTCTCGTAATGTTATGCGGAAATATCAATAATATGAACATTCATGCTTATCAAACCCAAGTTTTATATTAGGGCAACTCCAGCATCACGGATGAAAAATATCTTGACTTTGCCACACCACTACTGAAAGATGAACCCATCCATTATGTAACTTTTACTTTGATTGCAAAGCAATGGCCAAGTGTATTTATACACTACAAGTTTGCGAACATTTGTCTCATCCAATGTTCAGTTATTTCACAAAATGTGTACCGTCACGGACATTACATACATTATTTCGGCAAAATATGTAATGTCCGTGACGGCACACATTTCCTAGTATAAATTTACAATGAATGAAGGAAATGTTCTCAAACTTGTAGTGTATTTTAAACTTGTTCATAGCTTTGTAATCAAAGTAAATTTACATAATGGACGGGTTCATCTTTCAGTAGTGGTGTGGGAAAGTCAAGATATTTTTCATATTTGTAATGTCCGTGACGCTGGAATTGTCCATTAACAAGAAATGGTTCAAGTCTGCTACATTTCAAAAAGACAAGTTGCATTGGGGGGGGGGGGGGGGGGCGCTGGAGACCCCCCCCCCCCCCACCACCACAAAAATGGGTCGCACCTGGCTTGGGTAAGACGATGGGGGGGGGGGGGGCAATTAAGGAGTTGAACACCATCCCTCCCATCCCAATCCATCTCACACCACAATGAGTATAATGTATCATATAATTGTTATTTTATGCTTATGCAATAACGGCATAACGTCATTTTCCGACAATGGCCCAACATCATCTCATGACATGATGTTGGGCCATTGTCGGAAAATGACCTTATGCCAATATATCACAAAAATTACGTCGTGACGATGTTGGGCTGGCGGACATTTTAACCTCGAGCCAACGGCGATATGCCGACATCCGGCAACCAAATTCCGACATCGGCCCAACGTCAGGTGGCTAGCTGGGTAGATCACCGTTGCTAGGGAGAAATATGCCCCTAGCAACCGATTTTAACTATTTCTTTGTTTTTAGCCGTTATTCCTTAACGCCCAAAATTTGCAAATGGGAACATTGCATTTGGGGTTCATATACATATTTGGAACATGTCTAGGACAAAATAAGTACTTTCCAGAACTGGACTACGGAACTCAAAAACTAAGCCCCTTTTCATGCCTCGGCCCACGGTCTATGAGACCCTGTCCCATATCACCGGATAGCGTAAACGGACGCCCGACGGAGAGCAACATTATCAAGCAGATCGTCTCCGTTCGTAAGCGTTTCTCGTCAGGCGATATGTACGCGTTGTCCCATCCGGCGGAATGCTTTGAACATGATCGAGGCACTGGAGACGATTTTCAGCATCGGATAATTTGATTTCGAAAATTGTTCATCCGTCGGGCGTCCGTTCACGATATCCGGGCCTTTGGTAACCAACAAATAGGCGTAAGCGGCGGAAGGGAGTATATAAGGGGCTGCCCCCTACCTCCTCCCCGCGAAAGTTTTTGGAGCATCAATATTCGGGCAACATCACATAATATTCATTACATGTTGGCGAATCATCTACTATTTGAGCAAAGTCTTCTAATTAGGGGCCAAATTATATCTATTGTTTTCTGACAAAATCTTTTCATTTTTGGCAAAGACAAAAATGATGGTTATGAGGACGAGCCCTCTGACAAGAAAATGCCTATATCACGCTTGTGGCGCAGGGAGGGAAGGGTGGGTGGGGGGGGGGGGGGGGTCTACAAGGCCGGTATTCAATTCCATACTTCAGTATAAAATAAAAAAATATATAAAATAAAAAATAAAAAACAGTTTTACTTAATATTTAATTTAGATTTTGTTTTACAGTAAAAGTAAAACCAAAATAAAATGAGATAAGTACCGTACTCAGCCAAGCAAAATAAAAAGTAAATGTCTAACTTAATCAAAGTATTGAATTAAAAACCAGTCCTTGGCCTAAAGCGCCCTCCCCCTTTGGCCTGTTTTTGTTTTTTGTTTGTTAGCCGGTAGCTTCATTTTTTGGGGGCTTTAAACATGCTAAATATACTTAGGTAAAATACAATTGCCTCGCATTTTGTAGCCCCCCTTTTGAGATTTCCAGACCTGGCTACGCGTCTGCTGACCAATATTTCTTAGCTTTTGGTTACGAAATGAACAAAGATAGCACAAACTCTGATTATTATAGCTCATTATTGAAGTAAGCAACGTCCTTGTACGTACTTTAAGTAATAAGTTTGATGTAATTGCCCTAGAAAGATTATACGGAAGCCCTCTTAATTACTGGACATTTTCTGTAAAGTACAGAAAACCGATGACGTACAGAAGAAGTAAAACCATAAATGCAATGCTTATCTTACTAGTATACTACTAGCTTATAAACTGAAATATTTATTTATTTATTTATTTGTCTATTCATTCATTTTTTTATATATTTTTTTTTTATGTATCTATTTATTCATTCATTTATTTACAAATTACTTACTTACTTACTTAATTAATTAATTCATTCATTAACGAATTTATCTATCTATTTATTTAGTTAAATATATAATTATTTGGAAAGTGCATAGCCTGCATAACTCTCTCTAATCTTATCCTATACCTAAAATATATATTCATTTTCACATGTTCGTCTGTTTACTCGTCCATTCATCAATTCATTCAAATATTAATGTTTTATTGCAACATAGTTATGATTGCGATACCAAAAAAAGATCGCTGTTATTCATCTCCTGACATGCCTCATCGGTAGCCATGGTAACGAACAACAGACATAATTTGCTTTATTATACTTCGAAAGTCAATAAATGGTTGACAATGGAAGAAGGGAATATTTACGGGGCTGCCCCCCCCCCCCCCCCCCCCTCCCCGCGAAAGCTTTGAGAGCATACATTTCTGATCATTTGAACATGTTTGCATCATGATGCTTCGAAAGTCAATTAATGCTTATTAATGAACGAATTTGACAGACGAATAATAATACATCGATGAGACAATCTCGTGCACGTCATTTCATCGCTGTAACATTATATTTGTTGTCAATTTCTTTCATTAGTAATCATTGATTGGCCTTCGAACTATCATGAGGCAAATCTTTTCAAATTATCACAAATTGGTGCTCTAAAAACCTACCCGGAGAGATTGGGGGCAGCCCCGTTTATACTCCCTTCTTTAATTAGCAACCATTGTTTAACATTTCGAAGTATAATAATGCAAACTGTGTCTGTTTGTTCGTTAACGATGGTGAGCGATAATACTAATAATGCCTTTTTTTTAAATCATGCCCAGGTTACGTATTTAAATGTCTCTATGCGCCTACAGAATGAGAGCGTTCATTATACTTAATCACCCATGTGCAAAACAAAAAAGAACAAACTAAGCTCACAATCGATTTTTTTTCTTTAATTTCCTGCCTGTATGGAGCATTGATTGACTGGCCTTGAAAGGTGAATCAGAAGTATTACATTCGCTCATATTGCACGAGGATTGATTTAACGCGCCTACTCCTAACGATAATGATTATTCAGGTCAGAAGGGTAATATTCATAATGCGTAAGAGGCGGGAGGCTGAGAACAGGGGCGGGGGCGAGGGCATGGGGGGGGGGGGGGGGGGGTGCGGGCTGCAGCCACCGGGATATTCGAAAAGGGCTATATTCGGGCAAAATGCACCTTAAATTCGGGGAAACCATGTCATATTCGGACAAATCGGTGTCATTATTCGGGCAACATAAGAAAGTCAAAATAAAGATTTTTGAAAAAGGCCATATTCGGGCAAAAAGCAAAAAAAAAATCCGTGCAAAATCATGTAATATCATGGCAAAGTCTTACATTCGGGCAAACTCATGATAATCTTCGGGCAACACTCGTCCCATATTCCTTCCCAAATATCAAGGAATGTTCCTCCCGGAGGGATTTGAAATGCTATTTGGGGAAGATTATTCACGAAATAGCATTTCAAATCCCGAGGGAACATTCCGTGATTTTCCCGACAACAAAGTTAACATCTGTTATGTTATATGACAAAAGTAACTCATCTTTACACTTTTAGCCTCTCTGAGCTCGATTATAAATTTTGGCTTTTCGAAGTGATATGTTGACAAGTTATTGTGACGTCATAATATAATCTCTTTCTCTTACTGTGACGTCATAATACAATCTCTCTTGCAGCATGTAATATAACACCTGCAATCGATAGCATCGTTTTCATTCCTTGCCATAGGTCTAAACGAAAATTCTCCTCTATCGACGTATCGTGGCTCTTCCGTGTAATATAACTAAATATTATTGCAATCACGTGACTGTGTTGAGCCAATCAATGACTCGTATTTTACCAAGTCGGATAACATTATTCAGTTGTTAACTGGTGGTGGAGGGAAAAGCACGGAATGTTCCACTCCAAGGGATTTTAAATGCTATTGAGGGAAGATTTTCTTCACGAAATAGCATTTAAAATCTCGAGGAGTGTAACTTTCCATGATTTTCCCGACAACAAAGTTAACAACTGTTTTATCATCTGACTAAATCCGGGGGCTAAAATATACAGATCCATGCATCAAAAACAACATACCTTCGGTTCTCATTGTGACGTCATAATACTTTTTTTTGTAGCGCGCGCCATGCCGCGGTGAACATGCAGTGCATCTACCATGTAACAGTATACAAATGATGCGCAGGTATGAGTGGGTCGGTAGGAATTGTTTGCACAAGGTAACTATGGAACTGTTAAACCCACGAGGCGAAGCCGAGTGGGTTTAGACTAGTTTCCATAGTTACCGCGTGCAAACAATTCCACCGACCCACAAAATAAACTTGCGCATCATCTGTTTTATAGAATGGGCATTGTTACGCCCCCCAAAAAGTAAAAAAATTAAAATTAGAAAAATTACCGGATGCATGAAATAATTTTACCGGACGCATGAAATTTTTTACCGGACGCATGAAATTTTTAACCGGACGCATGATTTTTTTACCGGACGCATGACATTTTTTACCGGACCCATGATTTTTTTACCGGATGCATGACATTTTTACCGGACGCATGATTTTTTTACCGGACACATGACTTTTTATGCATCCAGTACAATTAATTGTCTGCACAAATTTTGCTCTCAACCAATCAGATTGCAGGGATTTATCAACCCTTTCTATAATTAAAACTGATATGACATTCACGTGACTGTGTTTAGCCAATCAATGACGCGTATTTTTACTAAGCCAGATGATAACATATGATATTTTACATTTGTAGCGTTGCAGAATACACGTTACGATAGTGATATCATAACAATAATGCCCGCTATGAATGACAAACCCGAGACAGAAACAAAATACCAGATTTTATTAAATTAAAAAACTGGTTTGCTTGTATAATAATACCGAGTATCACATGCCAAAACATCATTTTGAAATTTCGCTACACACACATGCACGTGTCAACAAAGGTTTTTTTCCTTCTAATTTCTTCATTTAATTCTTTTTCAAGACATAAATAGCATTAATGTGAAACACATACACACGACAGTGCGACACACATACAACATGTCCCAAAATTAATTACAACGGGACTTTCTGCAACGATAACTTTAAAGATAGTAGATCAATCAGAATGATATTTCAGGGTATGAAACTATAAATTATTACCTACATCTTGCAGAAAACCCTATTCGATTTGCTTCAGTGGTCATGGAAAATTAGGATCTTTTGTCAATCATGTCAGTTGTCCCTTCCCTCCAGGTTTGTAATGTAAGGAGACGTGTTGTCCATTGTCTTCACGCGTTATGAACGAAAATGGACACATGACATGATTGACAAAAGATCCTCATTCTCCATGACCACTGAAGCAAATCGAATAGTGTTTTTTGCAAGATGTAGGTAATAAGTTACAGTTTCATACCCTGAAATATCATTCTGATTGATCTATTATTTTAAAGTTATCGTTGCAGAAAGTCCCGTTGTAATTAATTTTGGGACATGTTGTACATACCCATCTAGCCACCTATATACCCTCCACATAGTCATCACATAGACAGGCATAGGGCTACCGTACACCATGTGACGAATTTGAATGAAAAATCACGAAATTGTTTGAACAATGACGAATTTGATCTTAACATTCACCACTCGCCCAGCGGTGGAGACGAATTTCAATGACAATCGGCGATTTTGAATGCGATGTCTTTGGCATCATGGAAATTGATTGACAAACATAACGAACTAGAATGATAATTTACGAAATTAAAGGGATCTAGTAACTTTGTTGAGATGTGCAAAAACTGATGAATGGTTGATGCAATGTATACTGTTGTTATCTCATATGTCCTCAGGGTATTGTGTGAAAATTTCAGGTCAAATGGACAATGTATGGCCAAGTAATGAGCGAAAATGCAAAGTGATATTGGGTGATATTCACCAACTCACTGCATTCACTTTGTACAGGGATGAAAATCTCGCCCGGAGATTTTCTTATCTAAATACTTCAATCATACATATCTTTGTAATGAAAGGGAAATTTGAAAAACCGAAAGCTGTCCCATGATTTTATTGTTAATACGAATACAACAAGGTATAAAGGAACCGCTAGAATTACAATTTTATTTTGAGGATTTGGACAATGTTACTAAGTCCCTTTAAAGTTGGAATTTGCGCTCTGTTAGTTTCCCCGGACGAAATTGAAGTACAAGTTTATAAAATTGAATAAAAAAACATTAAAAAAAAAATAAACATGGATGGGAAAACCTATATTACCTTTTATTTATAAGAATATTAGTTTTGGGTGTTAATTGGTTACCTTTACAGGATAATGTATACATTTCTACATAACTTTAAGTAAGTTTAACCCTTTGCTAATATGTTTGACTTCCCTGGTGGACTTAAAGCCACAACGTCATCAGATCCAATTATTTGTTTCGTATATGCTTACAATACAACGTTGGAATGTATTGACTTCTTACCAAGCTTCCATTCATTGTTGATGAATGGGGATTAAAGGGATGGTTTAGTTTTGGTTTAGGGGACGCTTCAAGAAATAACACTGGTAATTCATTTGTTGGGTAATGAAAACTACGTGTAAAACATCCTTAAGATACAACAAACTTTATTTGATCAAAATCGGTTGAGAAACAACTGAAATATCAAACATTGATAACATTGGAATGAACGTAAGACCCACTTTTTTCGATGATTTAAGACAAAAATTAATATAATCCCTACACATTTTCAAAAATTTACCAAAGAGGTTTTGAAATCACATTCATATTTTTTGTTAATGGTTGAAACCAATTATGTTGTTAAAAAAGCCCTCGTGTGTTTTAACTGCTGCTTTTTGAATAGCAGGCATTCTTACTTTGTCGTTTGAAAGTGTTTTTTTTTTCTGCCATCCAAGTATCATTGAATCATAACTGTTAGTTTTGCGTGATAACCTACAAGTTTAAGACACTATAATTCTATTTGACCAAAACTGCACTATTAGTTTGTCACTTGAGAAAACGACGATTCGAACTCGAAATTCTGCTATAATATATATATCGGTATTAAAGAAATGCAAACTTTCTTTATAAAACCTGGAATACTAATTTGTAACAGATTTGTTTAGTGTAGAGAAGTGCTCTTAATTTTGATTCATAAAGATGTATCAAACTGACATTATAATGTAGATTAATTCAAACATATAGAGAAACTGACTAAAAATATATAATGTGATTGAAAAAGAGCAAAGAAAATGGGTTTCCAACGGGATTCGAACCCGAGACCACCGGTCTAGCAATCCGGAGGAATCCTTGTTGGAATCCCATTTTCTTTGCTCTTTTTTCATTTAATATAGATTGGCAGTATCTTGTATCTCATAGTAACGACCATTCAAGATGAAGAAAAAATATAGCATTTTTTGTAAACAAACTGTTGTTCATTATAGACGGGGTGATAGTTATACAAATTAAAGGGATCTAGTAGCATTGTCAAAATCCACAAAACTTCAATTAAATCTAGGGTTATCTCATACCATGTAGAACCCGTGTATTGACAATAGAAACATGAAACGGGTTTGTTTTCCCTTCAAATTTCACTTTCGTTAAAAAGGATATTTACGATTGAAGTGTTCGGATTTTTAACTATCCACTGGATAGTCAAAAGTGTGTACAAAGTCAGTGCAATGAGTTAGGGAATATCACTTTGCATTATTGC
The DNA here is from genome assembly GCA_037951105.1 of Echinarachnius parma. Classification (NCBI taxonomy): domain Eukaryota; kingdom Metazoa; phylum Echinodermata; class Echinoidea; order Clypeasteroida; family Echinarachniidae; genus Echinarachnius; species Echinarachnius parma. The sequence goes on along the minus strand of JBAMJV010005610.1, from coordinate 103,152 downwards.
TCATTAATACTCGGCCATGCATGCCATACCACAGTCATTTAACGTGAATTTTCACACAATACTTAGAGGACATATTAAATCCCAAAACTTCACATTTTACCAACCATTCATCAATTCTGGACATGCCAACAAAGTGACTAGATCCCTTTAAAAATAGACACTGTGTCCAGCTATTACATATAATTTATTGCCGGTCCAGTGGTCATTAATAGTCCAGTGATTGACAACCTTCAAACACTACTTGTTTACCATCGAAATTACCAAAAAAATATACTGGAAAGATTATAATGAGACCTCATTTTCTTTTCTTCGTGGTCTAGTTTTGTGCCATACATATTAAATCGGCATGTAATTGGTGTTATTACTGCTCAATCATGTCATTACCACTTTAATTATCGCTAATCGATGATAAATGGGTGAAACGCGAAAGTGGTTGCACGCGAATCAATGCGATGTTGAACTGCGCATGCGTGTAAGTGACGCAAGTTCGACAACCGTTCCTGAATAGCGAATGAAATTAAATGTTTGCCAATTTAAATGGAAATCATTAACCATAATGCAAACAGCATATTCTGTGATCCATCTATTTGACCCATACTCTTATTAAGACAATTCCACTACCACGACTGCGCATCAAAGTGCTATAAATATAATTGTTACAACTGTCAATTACTGAGCGAGTTTGCATATTCTAACACAAAAAGTGAAATCACTTCAGACGGTATTTGCACACGATCTCCAATTCGGAGTGCGCATGCGTGTCTGTGACGCAATCTCGTTATCCAATCACATCAGGGTGAAACAAAGGACATGATGAAACGGGGGACCGCAGATGCTGAGTGATTTAATGCGGGTTTTTGTTTTGTTTTATTTAGATTCACTTTGCTTTGTGTTTGGACACGAGCAGGTTTATTCGCTGAAATCCAAGTCTTAGAGTTTTATTAAATTTTCTCTTAACTGCATGGTCATGGTTCTCACAGAAGAGTAAGATGGAGCTTAATTTCGTTATCCAGCTGGTAAGTTATATTATTGACAAATTATCATGTGTGAACATTATTTTCTTATTTTGATCATGTGGTCAAAAATAATATTTTGTTATACATTATAATAATATAATTTAAACCATGGACCCTTTATGCATAAGAACTTATGCATATATTTATGCAAATATATATTTTATTTGTTTTCATTCTATCGGCGAGAATACTCCATTATACTGTCGTTGTTAAAAAAAAAATGTTGAAGAAAATACAATAACAAACAAACAAACCAAATATTATAGACTGTTAAATAAAAATACACGGCATGATTTCAGTAATCTGCGATCGGAAGGAATACTTTTGAACAAGAGTGAGAAATATAACGATATGTATATAGACAGAGAAAGATAGAACCGGAGAGAGATAGAAAAAGGGTGAGAGAAGGAGAGGTTTGAAGGAGGGAGGGGGGGGGGGGGGGGTGGGGTAGCATGCGACGTCCATCTATAATTATGTTCAGATTTGTAGACTTTAAAAAGTAAATATGAGCATACGTTGTGTTTAATTGGAGGTTTTAATGCACGCACATGTTGTGGAAAGTTGTGAAGATTTCTTATATTGTATAGTCCACTGGATGTGTATACACCCACACTCTCTGAAATATGCAATGCATTGATACGATTGCATTGATACGAATGGAATTAATCTGATTGAATTATGTAAAACACTAGAAATGGCAATAGTGAATGGTCAAATAGGTTATGATTTAGAAGGCCATTTCACATTTGCAAATGTGAGCACAATTGATAATTGTATAATTTCACGAGAATCATTTAGCCTTTAGGTAAGTTAGACACTTTGAGGTAGATTGTTTCGATAGTTCTCTTTCTGATAAACATAATCATTTATGTCTATATTTCGATGTTATAGGTTTTCCCATCCATTTTCAAACAATCATCATTCAATTTCATTAAAATAATGTTAACTTCAATTTCGTCCGGAAAGTCTTTTGCCGGTCATAATTGTAATGTTCGATTTCGTCATTGCGCACACAATGTTGTTCTTTCGCAATCAAATTCGTCACTTTACCGATCATTATAGACAAAGCTTATTCAAATACGTCCGATCGCTCCAGCCGGTGTACAATGTGTAGATCAATTACGTCATTGTGCATTCAATTTCGCATTTTCCCCATTTAAATTTGTCAAACAATATAGAAAGCTGTATTTGATACTTTGTTTCACCATTATTTCATTATTATCCTTTGTATATTTGAACCCAATGTCTATGTTTGTTTTGTGTCCCGGAAATTCACACAATTTGAGTCTATCGACTATTGAACAGTTTTTGAATAACATTTGATATGTTTATGTGTCTCCCAACACAAATTTATTGCATGAATCAATAGACTTTTGGTCAATTATCGTTTTTCAATATCGATTTTTGTAATATCGAAATGAATTGTTTTGTGATCCGTTTATCGTTTTAGAAACACTTATTATTGAAGTTATTCATTTTGAAATGAATTATATGAGCTAATAGGGGAATACATAAGAACCAGGGCAAACAGAATATAGCCTACATGACGAATTTGAACGACTAAGTCTTGAAATCGAATAATCAATGGCGAATTCGAAGTTCACATTGCACGTTTTATAACCAGTTGGGACGAATTCCATTGCAAAATGACGGATACGAATGAGCCAATTTTGAATTCGAATAACCATTGATCAATTAGAATGGTAAATAACTAAATCGAAAGTAGCAATTGCATTTTCCAGTCTTCTCGGGACGAAATTGAAATAAGCACTGTATGAATTTGATTGACGAAAGTTTGAAAATGAATGGGAAAACCTATATTGTATATAGAATTTTCAGAAATAAGTTAGGAGGTAAACAATCCCCATAATGGTGCCTATTCATCTACGGAAGCAAACCTGATCATAGTCTTGAAAAAATCTTGTGTAAATAGGATTGCAGGACCTTTCAATAAAATCAAATAGGTCTGAACATGCCGTGTACAGTTGTCGTTAGAATCGAACATATGGAAGCTAAGTTTGGGGTTTGAAAATATCACTCAGATTGAAGCTTTCCATGCACACTATTGTAAGCAGCTGTTAAGATTCATAAGAAAGTTCAATGAACAGCATGGCACCTTCCAGATTAGGTCGATATGAAATATCTTGAAATGTTGAAGAAGTAATGATTACCTATTGTCAAACTTGTGGTATGAATATGAGAAAGTAAGTAAATCGTGGCCCTAAAACTGAAATTAAGTGATATATATTCTCAACATTGGAATAAAGTACCGAACCTTTAAAAGAAAGGTCATGCACGAAATATAATTTATTTGATATTAAAAGGATAGTTGCATTTTTGTACAGAGGGAGCTGCAGTAAATATTTTTTGTGAGGTAATGAAAAACTGAGTGTCAAATTAGAAAGAACATACAATTTTAATGACAGAATAAACTTTATTTGATAAAATCGATTCAGAGACGGCTGAAATATTTATAAATATAACCATTTGTAATTATTGTGGGGCACCACAATAGTTCAATTATTTTTTTTACCAGCCGTTGAAAACAAAAATGATTACACTTTTTAACAATGTACAAAAGATGTTTTTTTAAATAGTTGTTAATGATCTTTCTATTTAATCACTATTTTAAGAACACATAACGAGCACAATATTTTTTAAAATTAAAAATGTTTTTTTAGAGAGCGCCCTCTTGAGTTTTAACGGTTCTTCTTAACCCTAATAAGGCCGGGGGCATTATGCCCCCCCCCCCCCCATCGCGATTTGTTGTATTGCTCCGGAACGCGTAATGATAACGCCCCGCTGCTTGGTGACTTTTTTCTTTTGGGTCTTGCGTATCTTTTAAAACAAAAGTTTTGAAAATCGGACCTACCGTCACGAAGTCACGTGAGCTTTTGTCTATGCATGTCAGCCAGAAAATCGCTCAATTTCGTGATTTGTGTACAAAACATATGGAAATATCAGTTTTCGTAAAAAGAGATATATCATCGGTTATTTGGTATTGTTTACATTTTAGGTGTTTGTTTTGGTGTTCAAAATAGTTGAATTATAGTTAAGAATAAAATAAACAACAAAAACAAAAAAATTCATAAGTAAAAAAACAAGGGAAATACATAAGAAATTATAGAAAACAATAGAAAACATAAGGAAGTACCTGGCTCTTACAAATTCTTGTGTTGTATTATTATTCCAAATGGTCTAAAAAACATATGTACTGACAACCAATGTTTAATTATGAAAAATATATGATTTATGGGTAAAAATATTAATTTTATGACTTTATTTGCATAAATTACAATAAATATGCAAATTAATGAATTTGTGAAAAAATTAAAATTACCATTGTATTCTATACACTTCACTTAACATGCGTGCATATTTTCACGGCGATCGGCCGCTTCGCGGCCGAAGCCAAGACCCCCCCCCCACCCCCCGGCCGTAGAAAGACCTCAAATAGCCCGGCCTTTTTAGAGTTAAATGATAACAGGCTTTTTACTTTATAGTTGTTTGTAATTTTGTATACCTTTCGAGCATGGTGGAGTTATAACTACTAGTTTATAATGTAATGGAGCTAAAATTCAGTTTGATATAAACTGTACTCTCTATACCAAAACTCAACTATCCCTTTAATGCCACCCTCAGTAGGATTTCTTTTGGCGAAGTTCCGTTGTCATGGATGTGGGAATCACATATTGCCCGTACAGTAACCGGAAGATACAATCGAAAGAAAATATCGAATATGTGAGCTTTGTAATATAAATAAGGAAGGGGATGAATTCAATTATCTTTTCGAATGTCCAGTGCTGGATAACGAAAAAAGGAAAGATATCGAGCAATATAGAGTGACACCGAATGTACTGAAAATGGGGCAACTATTCAATAGCGGTATGTTAAAGGGGTAGTACAGTTTTGGTAAGGCTGAACTTTAGTAACCAAACCTGGACAGTAACATTATAAACTAATAGTTATAACTCCACCATGCTCGAAAGGTATACAAAATTACAAACGACTAAGTAAAAAGCCCGTTATCATTCAAAAGAGCCATTAAAACACAAGAGGGCGCTTTCTAAAAAGGCATTGGTTTCATTTTTCATACAAAATTATGCATGTGATGTTTTATTGAAATATTGATTAAATAGAGAGATCATCAACAACTATTTAAAAAACAGTTTTGAAAATTTTTGAAAAAGTGCAAGCATTTTAAATTTTTTTTAAAAAATCGTCTAATTATTTGGGCCCCAAATAATTATAAGATCAGATATATTTATTGATATTTCAGTCGTTTCTGGGTCGATTTTGACCAAATAAAGTTTATTCTGCCATTAAAATTGCATGTTCTCTCAAATTCGACACTCAGTTTTTCATTACCTCACAAAAAAATTGTGATGTGCAGCGCCCTCTCCTACCAAAACTAAACTACCCCTTTAAAGGGAGTAACTTTGTTGACATGTGCAAAAAGTGATGAATGGTTGATATATTGTGTATTGTTGTGATCTAATATGTCCACTAAGTAGCGTATTAAAAGTTAACGTTAAATGGATGTTATATTATAGCCGAGTTATGAGCGAAAATGCAAAGTGATATTCACGAACTCATTTCACTAACTTTATACACGGTTATGACTATCCAGTGGATAGTTAGAAAACCAAACAACTTCAATCGTAAATATCTTTTAACGGAAGGGAACTTTGAAAAACCGAAACCTATTCAATGTTTCTATTGTTAATACGAATGCAACAAGGTATGAGAGAACCGCTAAAGTTCCAAGTAAGTTTTGAGGATTTGGGCAATGTTGCTTGATCCCTTCAATCATAAGGAATAGCAAATGTACTCAATGTTGTTGTATAATAATGGCGCTCTACAAGTAAAATGTTGGGTTTGCAATTTCGACGCCTGTTCAGTATATGATATTGATATCTAGTAGATATATTTTACATATGTATGATTATTTTTAAATGGGACTATATAATTATGTTAACTACAATGGCTGAATCTCGGCCATTGCGAAAGTCCAATCTGTTTATTTTATATAAGTATGCTGATGCAAACTTGCATTGCGTCAGTGTCAGATATTGCCCAAAATGACATTTCAGACTTCAATTCTTTACCAAAATCATTGTAAGATATGTCTGAATGATGTGTGGAAGTTTTATTGAAAAAGAACACAGCTTTCCTGGTTTAAAAAGCGAAAATCTGCATCAACTTTTACAACTAATTACAGTATGACGCCTACGACGTGTATGACTATCTGTAGACGCTCTAGAGTTGAATGATTTTACCAATGATATATATCTTAATAATAAAGGGGCATTTGAAAAGATCTAACCCTTTTTTTATTCTCTTACCATAAGCTAAACAACTCGATAGAAGAGAAATGTGGAAGCTCAAATTAATTTGTTTATGGAGTTAGACACTTTCATTCATAACATTATACTGAAGAAAAGTGTTAATTCACCAATATAAAACTCATTATATTTATTTAGGATCCATTATAAGTAAAGTTTATTGTTTTGTTTTTTGGAAAAACACATTTTTACTAATATACTTCACAATACCCTGACAAGTTCTCTACTAGATTTTTGCAATAGTATTATTTTTCCCGATAGACATCATATATACACTACTCACAACAAGTAAGTACCCCCGGGCCCATAGCATTCTTTCATATATCTCAAAAAGTATTTCACCGATTTTGATAATTCAAACGGTAATGGATGCGCAATTTTCTTACGCACAATGTGAATGGTAAATAGTTGCATTACGTTTTCATCATCAAAAAATGAATTTTCTAAAACAAAGTGCCAAAAAAAGAGTTGCACTTTCAGTTTTATGTGGCATAGTGGGTACATTTTGTACACGAGTAAGCTTTTGAAAACTGGTTCCACTGTGAACAATGCAGCAGTAGTAATGAATTACATAACAGATTAGAGAATTAGGCCAACTCCAATAAAGATGAAAACAGGACATGACTTTGGCCATTCTAATCCCCAACAATTTCATATTGAAAGGCATATTGTTTTTGAAAAATACATGCTTTTGAAAAATGGTGTCACTAAGAACAATGCAGCAGTAGTAGTGGATTACATAATAGATTTGTAATCTTCAATAAAGATGTTTACTCGTAAACACTATGCCAAATAAAACTGAAAGTGCAACTTTTTTGTTGGCACTTTGTTTTAGAAAATTCATTTTTTAAGGTGAAAACATATAGCTATGGCAACCATTTACCATTCACATTGTGCGTAAGAAAATTGCGCATTCATTACCGTTTGAATGATTAAAATCGGTGAAATACTTCTTGAGATATATGGAAAAATGCTAGGGGGTACTTACTTTTTGTGAGTAGTGTATAGCGGTCTCGCACTTAAAGTGAAACGAAACGCTGGAAGTTTCGCTTGCTGTTACTTGCAGATATCCTGTCACTTCTAGTCGAATATTTCCTATTTGGTATCACAAATACCGTAATGGAAATAATCAATGTTTTTAAAACACTATAAAATGTTTTGACTGAGCCCTGGAGACTGCCATGTTTTCCAACGGTACCGCATAAAACGTCATCTGAGCGCTTCTAAGCGTGCACATACAGAGGCGGGTACTGTAACTGCTGTTGTTGGATGTGCCGCTATGTCAGTGGTTACGTAACCCGCTTTTGGTAGTGCAAGGGCAGATGACCTTCTATATATGGTACAGTTGGAAAACATGGCAGCCTCCAGTGATCATTCAAAACAGATTCCAGTGGGTACAAAAACATTGATTATTTCAATTATTAGTGATACCCGAGAGGAAATACTATATACGACTAGATATTACGGGAAATATGCACTTATCAGTAACATTATAGGCAAAAATGCAAGCGTTTGGCTTCCCTTTATCTTGGTAATTTCAAAAAGTACTCTAACAGAATATAATTTGATATGTTCAACGTTTATCTAAGAATGTTCTACAAATTTAATTGCTAACCTTCTGTAATCAATTGTTACATTGTAATTAACCCATTACTCATTGATCTTATGTTACATTTAAGCTTTCTTTTATCTATGTATTATTGTGTGATATATGTTTTGTATACTTTAATATGTATCTGTTATAATGTTATATTAAATGTTATTTTCTTCGATACCCTTCTACAGAGTGAAATGAGAAATCGGACATTGAACAATTGAAGCCCTTCGGCATTATAGCAATAATTTAATTATCTTGTGCACATTTTTAACTCTTTGGGGAGCATTCTCGTCACAATGAGCGCTGACCTAGATGATGTTAACTTATCAAGGCGGTTAAACAGACATACATATGGTAAAAGAAGGCACTATATGAATCGAAAATAATGATAATAATGATAATGACAGCAATATGTTATTCATTATTTCAATTAATTATTTATATCATTTATTTTAATACATTTACAACTACTAATACTACTTATAATCATACTTAATACAAAAATGAAAATAATAACAATACTACTTACAAATAATGATAATAATGAAATACTAAAGATAATATAGTGATAATAATAACAATGATAACACAATATATCGTCAACTAAATATTTCCATCTTTTAACTGAAGATTTTACTCTCCTCTTATAGGTTTACCGAGCTTTGGTAATCAGTGTGGTTATCGTTCCCTCCTACCAAGTCTGCATTGACGGGGGTAAGTAGCCTGGCTTATGTTAGTCCAGTTTGGACTGTGGTGAATTGATTTCCCCCTTTCCACTCTTGCCCGATATATGTCGACTATACGCGAGAGATCGATCCACTCACGAGCGAGATCTACTTACGAGAGAGATAGACTTACAATAGAGATCTACTTACGAAAGAGATCCACTTACGAAAGAGATCCACTTACGATAGCGATCCACTTACAATAGAGATCCACTTACGAGATAAATCCACTTTACCATGTTAACGACATCTACGAGAGAGTTCCAGATCACTGCTATAGAACAGGCCCCACATTCATGAAACCCCGCTAGCTTAGTTCCTTGCTAAGTTTATTTTTAATTTGCCGTTTATTGAGCAACAAACAGTTGTCCCAGTGTAAGCCTTAGGTACCCACTAAGTTAACATTCGTTAGCAGTTAAAAGATATTGCATAACATTCTTTGCCACGTCATCAAAAATTTACTTAGCAAGTAACTAAGCTAGCGGGCTTTCATGAATATGGGCCCAGATCACTCTGGTTTGTCGCCATCAATCTTTGGCATGATAGGGGGCAGTGCTGTAGTCGAGTCCACAAGTTCCGAGTCCCAGTCCTCAACGAAATAGCATGTTTCTGATGTTCCCATATGTTTTACATAGGGAATCGGCTCCGAGTCTGAGTCCGAGTCAAGAGACCATCAAAAGCGAGTCCGAGTCCGGACTCGACTACAGCACTGATAGGGGGAATTAGTTCAGCAGAGTCTAAACTAGACTAGGTGTATGTGCCTTTGACCTATACGTCTCATTACTTGATCTATTACATGATGGATACAGCTTAAATTTCACCTTGATCAAAACTTGAACCAAAGTCCTAAATACAACCCCGACCATGCTCACTCTGATGTACGACTCGTATTTTTAATTCCTAGTTTTAAATCCCTCAATATCCCAATCTTCACTTCTAAAACCTGCTTATCCTTAATCCCTATAATACTAATCGCAAGTCTCTTAATCATAATTTTGCAGCCTGACGAAATCGAAGTAGACCGAATGTGTGCAACCCACGCCTCAAGTCACTTTTATCATGATGATAATATGACCAATTTATTATCTACATGACAATCGTAGGCTCGCTCAAAAAGGGTATTACTTTCTCCAAATTACATATTGAATATATTAACAAACATGAGTGATTAACTTAAAGAAGCATCAACCTTAATAACAAATCACCAATAGGATAGGACACAAAAGAATAATTGAACGTCTTTAATGACACACACTCTTAAAAATCTGTCTTTTGTTAGGCAAATAACATATTTAGTCAGGTTGGCCGCCAAATTACGTCTTAGATATAATGAATTTGTGATATTTTGTTTGCCCGAGACCCTTTCCACATTCTCCATGCTTTATGTACAAATAGCTTTATCGCATAGAAATCGTTTATATATTATGTAACCGTTTCGCCCGAATATTTAGCCCCGGAGCCTGCGCCCTCCTACTACACCTCTTGGTACAACACCGATACACCTGCTGACGGCACGGACACGGAGAACCTAGCATCAGTGCAATCGGTAAGTACCGTGACTATAGTATACATGTACATATTATATGACAAATCACAACTACTTTATACGTGTACAATATAATTAATTATTTCTTGATTTGCATATAACTTAATTGAATTCATTATATTTTTATCTGTCTATTTCACTAACAACGTCTTTTATACTTGCAAAAAAGAGCCTTCACTTTGTTGTGTATCGCCGATCGTTTAGTTTATCTCTTTCATTGGATTGTGGGCTGGTCTGCTTATGTCGCCAATCAATTATTCAATCAATCAATCAATTGGTGAATATCACCAACCAACATATTCAACCACTTGATCAACTGCGCAACATCAATCGACAAAATGATCGATCAATCAATCAATCAATTAGTGAATATAACCAACCAATGAATATATTCAAACACTTGATCAACATATCAATCGACAAAACTGATTAATTGATCAATCCATCAATCTATTAATCAATCAATCAATCAATCAATCACTCAATCAATCAATCAAGCAATCAATCTTCCAATCTTTCAATCACTAAATACATCAACCAGTCAGTATATAAATCAATCAATTAATCAATCAATCAAATCAATTAATCAATCAAGCAATCAATCGATAATTCATTCTAAATCTCCTTGATCCGACAGCTTAGTCCATCTGTTTGTAAATCACATACTGATGGAGTGTGTCGTGTTGGCATATCTTTCTTTAATCAATCAATTAATTGTTTAATAATATTTCAAAACTCTCCACGATCAAACAGCAGCTTTAGCCTTTGCTGTATGCATCACCGATTAGTGTCAACTGTGGGGTTCAAATTTATTGGTCTGATCAATCGATTATTTTTTTTCTTCATAATCTCCCCAATCTGACATCTTGATTCGTCGGGTTGTACATCCCAAGCTGTCGGAGTGTGTTCTGGTCCGAATCTATTCGTTCAATTAATCAATCGATTTATAATTCATTCAAAATCTCCTCGATCCAATAACTTAATCTGTCGGTTTGTACATCACATACTACCGGATTGTATTGGGTTCGAATCGCTTTGTACAATCAATTATTCGATAATTATAATGACTTAGATCCAATCTCCACGATGTAACTGGTTGATCCTGCGACTTGTACACCACAGACTGCCGGAGTGTTTTGGGTTTGAATATCTGTGTTCAATCAATCATTCGATGATGTAATAACTTATTCCCAATCACCACTATGTGACAGGTTGATGCTCCTGTTTGTACATCACCGGCTGCCGTCAAATGTCGGGTTCGATAATCTTTGTTAAATTTCATGTTCAATCAATCAAATAATAGTTTTCTCCTTAATTCATAATGTCCACGATCCAACAGCTTGATCCGTCGGTTTGTGCATCACCGACCGCCGTCGAGTGTCGGGTTCGAATCTCTCAACGGACCGTGGCGGAGGCTGCTCAAGTTCTGGCGCAGACCTGCGTCGTCGCGGCGAACGGACTAGTCTGCAATGACGTAGATCAGCCAGCCGGCGAGACATGCTTCGACTACGAGATCAGATTCCAGTGCCCACCCGCCCCAGGTAAGCCAGGAATAACTTGGTAGGCATAACGGTAGTTCGGATTCGTAAAAAAGACGCGCGGTGCCATCTTGCGAACGCCTTGCGCACGTTGCGTTATATCAACTGCCTCATTGTTATGCATATTAAAAAGCAGTGCGCACAATCTAGCCTAGTTGGAAATGGCGATTCCCTCGCATTGCAATCTTGAATAGAAACCCATTGCACCCAATTCCAATCTGACACACGATTTAGGATCTGAACAAAATATTGAATGCGTTAAGCACGCACGTCTTGCTTTAGTTCAGATACGAAGTTGTTAGTCAGATCATGATATTAGCATTTTTTGCTCCATAATACTTTCCTACTGCAGTGCACCGATTTCTTCTTAGTATTGTTCAATTTTTTTTTTACATTCCTTCTATTTTTATATTTATGTACATTATTATTAAACAACTTTTCTTTACCCCATATGCAACAAATCATGTAATGGTCACTCGAGGATACAGGTATATAAACGCGAGATTTCCTAACTTTACTTTATCATTAATTAACAAATATGACATCTACCAATGTTGACGTATTTGCAGTAACTCTCGTGGGAGAATTAAAGAACTGAGATAAACTAAAAGTATCAGTTATTTCAATTAGGTGCCTTGTCTGCCAAGACAATTAGTTTGCAAGCATGTTGCAATTTAGATCACCCCAAAAAACAAAGTTTAGATGCAAATTATCAATCTTTTGTAACACTTATTCAAATAAATCAAACATCTGTACGTTTGCATTTGGTGGTCTGTACCATACAACAATAATACAGGGATTCACATTTTGAACACCGTTGAATGTGAATTTCTATTTTAACATGTTTAATAATGTCTGAGTTTTCGTTACATAAGTCTTTCCTGTCTAACATTGTCTAACATGTCTAATAATGTTTAAGAGTCAATTCCTATTTCAGTGTCATGTACAGTATATGTTCACTTAAATGAGTCTCACTTAGTGTCATAATATAATATTATACAGTTATTACATGGCGGTGGAGGGGATAGCACGGAATATTTCATCCCGAGGGATTTTAAATGCTATTGAGGGAAGAGTAAATAAGTCCCGAGACGAAGTCGAGGGACTTATTTTCTTCACGAAATAGCATTTGAAATCCCGAGGGTAGGAATATTCCGTGATTTTCCCGACAACAAATGTAATAATTGTTTTATCATCTGACTGTCAAAATCCGTTGCACTCGCCCGCGAGAGTCACCTGACATACATGTACAGTACAAGTAACGGTACGCGCCGGAAGTAGCGGGTACGGTATGTGTACAGCCCCTTAACGTTGCTGCGAATTGCTGGGGTGAGATATACCCATGAAATATACTAAAATATTTCCTGGCAGCGGCATGTATTGTATTTGCTAAGTCAGGTGATAAAATATAATGTAATATAAATATAAGCAATTTGAATGAGCACGTATTTCATCGATATTTTTTAGTAAAAGACAAACAATTTAAGTGGGACACTTTTAAGCCCTTTTATTTTGTATACAATTCTAATTGAGTTTTAACAGTTGGGTTTCGAGCAGTTTCATTAATATTCACAATTTCAGATTGCCTTTCAAGTTCTCGTATTTCACTGTCGTGGTACTCAGGCAATTCAGTCATTATCATTTACGTGAAAGTGTATCTCACCTCCATCTATTCTAGTCTATCAATGTCACCTGCACGTCTGATAGTGATTTTTCGATCCCTCTCACCCGGGACCGACAGCAACGCAGTGATCTTCCCGCCGTTGGTCCATACGCGTTTCACTGACCTCTTGCTTCTGGCTGCGTTGACAAGTTCCCTGCGACGAGTAGTAAGGTCTTCTTGGATGAAAATCATCGTTCTTCGTAGGCGGGTCTTGGCTTCGAAGGCTGCTCGTCTGATGTTATAGGTGCCGAACTTGACGATGATAGGCTTGGCGCGTTCGTTTTTTCCGTGCCGAGGTTTCGCTGTGATCCTGTGACTGCGGACGATGTCTGCAGGACTGAGATCGATGCCAAGTCGATCTTTGACGACCTCCCGAACTATATCATCGGTTTTCTCGTCAGCCTTCTCAGAGATTCCGTAAATTTGCAGACACTCCCGCCTGCGGCTGTACTGCTCCTGCTCTTCTTGTTTATCTCGCAACTTGGCTATAGATCTTTTCATGTCAGTGACTCTGTTCTTCAGCACAGATATCTCGTTATCCTTCGCGGTGATCTCGTGGTTCAGTGCATCATATTATAAACGGGTTGGTTTGTTTATTCATAATTCTATGGTTGAGACACACTGTCTAGAACATGTAGAATCGAGTCTGCGATGAGATCGACGAGTTTGTTTAGAATTGGTTCACTTGAAACAACCACTTTTATGAGTTCTCGAACGTCTTTTATGTCGTTCACATTGTGTTGGCATTGTCCTCCTCTCCACTAGACTGACCAGCCGGGTTTTCTGTTTTTTCCGCCGACCTCATCGCTGTTTCTTCGACCGCCAGGCCCTCCGAGAGTTTAGGCATTCTCTGTTTCTCTGCTCACATATCGTGTTCTCTTCTTATTCATTTTCACCACTGTTTCTAGAATTTGTAATAAGTAATCCAGTTCAACAGTTGTGTCAATTTCCACGAATATTTTGGTAGCTTCAGCAAGACAAACGTCAATTTTTGATTAAGTTAGATAGATCGTCGCAGTAAAGAGTAATGATTCCCTACTTCCAATCATAATTTTTATTTAATGTAACATCACACATGTCTTCAATTTGACAAAATCCAGACGCCCTTCCTGCTCCGACCTATCAGTGGGAGTTTGGCGGGCGCGCTACGGCGGCTGACCCCGTGCCGTACGACTGCTCTCGCGTCAACAAGCTGACCTCCACCATCTACAGCGGCAACGCTGGGGTGAGCGACGGCGTCCTGAACCCAGCGACTCGCAGCACCTTCATGCTGACCGAAGGCCCCCCTTCGTCCAGGCACAGCTGCGCTATCCGCCAGACCAGATCCGGCCAGGCTAAACTTGGCGACTTCACGGATAGATGTGTCTCGGACCCCGATTGTTGCACAGACGTAAGTTAACCATAAACGGCTGGGCTATATTTTGAGGTCTTTCTACGACCGGAGGTGGGGGGGGGGGGGGGGGGGGGGGGGAATACTTCCCCATTAAGATCTCAGCCGTGAAACGTCAGATCACTGCGAGCATTTGCACGCATGTCAAGTATGTATAGAATACTATGGAAATTTATTTTGTTGAAAAAATCACTCATTTCCATAGTTATGGTATTGTATGCAAAAAAGGTCATAACATTAAGATTTTTGCCCATAAAAAACATACATTTTGATAATGAAACAGTAATTTTCACTACATATAATATTGTTTAGACCTATTGAAATAAACATACAACAAACATTTACATTTCCTATTAATTTGCGTATTTTTTTTTATCAAAGAAGTATGACTCCAACTGCCATTTGACGAAGAACGCGCGTCAAAGATAAAAAAGCGCGCAAAATAATGTGCAAAACTAGGTACAAGCGTGCCAATCTTTGATCAAGCATACCTTCTTTTGATACATAAATATCCCCAAATATTTGGTTTATTTGTAAAGATTATGATGTGATTTCATACATCATAATCGTCTAATGGGATTTTATGACGTCATCATATTGCGTGTTAAATACAAAAGAAGAAACGTAACCGATTTTATTTGATTTTGTTATAAAATTACAACGTACTTTCGACCAAATTTTGATTATTCTTAAGACATTTGTTTTTCATTTTGATGACCAAATTTCATGACCAAATTTTTGGTTAAAGGCGACAAGTCAAAATCAAATTTCACTTTTCACACGCGCGTGTTATATGAATGGAGTTTCGATTTTCTTTAAGTTTCGTTATGTTTTCCCACAATTCACAGGCCGTAGTGCCCCCTAGCTACGCCACTATACAACTCCATACAATTACAACGAATATGGTATTTTTGTACAAATTCATCATAACTAAAAAATGACCTATCTTTTTAAATTAAATTAAACAATTTTATTACGCCATTATTTATCCAATCGGACTTACAAACAACCTTCCCATTTATTTTAATACTTGAATTATTCCAAATTACTTGATTATGAATAAAATGATCATTTGGGTTCTCAAGAAAGTTAAATCACTCCAGGCTAATACAATTTCTTTCATAAGGGAGTTATCAATTTCCAACAATTGCTCTTTACTTTTTAAATTAGATGTCCAGAATAAATCATTACCTAAATTTATCATATAAAATTTAACAAAATATTTCCAGTTGCCTTTATTTTCTGTATTTACGAATCTCATTACCCATGCGATCCTGACACCTATAATAATTGATTGTTAATGTAACATTTTCAAACCCCATTCATTATAATCTGCTATAATTGTTTTCCAATTTATCATATCTGGTTAACGATTCCAAATAAAACAGTATACAGGGTGGCCCCCAAAAAACGGAACGGGGCACTTCCCAAAATAAAGTAATAAAATGAGTATGTCCATCGGATAGAGTGTCTTTTCCAATGAAAAACGATACAAAGAACAGTCATTTTGGTCGTGTAGTTTTTGTTTTAGGGCGCTTGAACACCATGTCAAGTTCCCATTTTTGCAAATTTTTACCAAGTCAGTGCCTGATAAACCGCACTTACCGCCCGTCATACCATTAAACACGCTAGTAATCCGCACGCAATTGTTAGTGTGCACTCAGCCGTGTGCCGAGAGAATGGGCATGGACGTTCGATGGTATTAGGGGCAGGAAGTGTGATATAACTGCCACTGACTCGGTAAAGATTTACAAAAATGGGCACCTGACATGGTGTCACTCACAGCGCCCTAAAACAAAAACTACAAGACCAAAATTACCGTTCTTGGTATTGTTGTTCTTTGGAAAAGACACACTATTCGATGGACATAATCATTCTGGTACTTTATTTTGGGAAGTGCCCCGTTCCGTGTTTTTTGGGCCACCCTGTATAGTAGATTCAACTTCATGAAGAAATAAATCAGAGGGCTTCGGTAATACTGATAAAAGAAAAAAAAGTTTGGGAACTAATAAATGATTTCACAATGATAATTTTACGCAGTGGTGTTAATTCTCATACTAAATTTTACTAAATCTTAACCAGATGATAAGAACTATGAATACAAAAACTGTCCGCAAATATCGATATTACATTAGTGTATCCCCCAGCAGCAGTATGCTGCAGCTTAGGGGATACTTTGGATTCAGCAGCGTTACGCCGCTGCCGCCTCCGCGTCATATTCTTGTGTGCGCTCTAACTGCCACATTCCGTGACAGATTTCTTTCAAATTTTGTATGGAGGTGTATCTTGGTATTATCTAACCACCAACAGTTTTTAATGATGCTGCCCCCAGTGTTCCGTCTTTTATAGGGTATGTTGTATCCTCAGTAGCAAGCATGAAATAAGGATGCATTTTGACACTGGAAATTCAGGTCATCTTGAGATAACTTTATTCTCGAAACTTCTCATAGTCTGCACTTCAGACTTTTGGTTGCTAGTCTCTTTCCAGACTACATGTATAACATCAACACAACATTTCCTCTCTCCTTTTAAAGTTACATGCATAACTGTACATTTAAAAACATGAGCAATCATTACTTTAAAAGGTATACTGATAAGTGTAAATGGTTGTAGCAATAATTAAAGCAAGAATATCATAATAATCAATTGTACTTTTCCAGAGTTGCATTTTCATATTCAACCAGAGTAAAGCCTGTATGTATAAGGCATAAGTAATATAGCAATAAATGAATCACGGATATTGTGGTAATTAGCTCAGTAATAATTTCAAAATTATGAAGTGTCAATGAGTAACATCATTTAGCATGTACTTGTGTTTCAAGCATAACTTACATAGTATTTCTTTCACATAAAATAATATATTCTAGTTCAAGTAACTAAATGTATAACAATAAGAATAACTGTTTGTTTCTTCAAAACCAAAATTCAGTACTTGCTAAACTTGTACTTGCATGAAAATACTGAAAGTGTAACTCAAAGCATAGCATTTATATCCACAAAATCTAATAAACCATGAACTTTTCATGGTAACCTCTAACCATCAAAGTAAGTGTACTAAGCGAAATGTATCTTTGCAATACCATCTGGTTCATCTTAAATTACCATTAAACACATAAACAAATCTGCATGAAATAAAATGTTACTCCTTGTAACCATCATTTACCATAACCTTAAATGTTTTAAGTGTCTTTCTTCAAAGTATAAGTACAACAGTTCACATTATGTCCTTTGTTTGCTTGTTGCTTCTTATCAGTTTTTGTCTTTTGGAAAGTATCTCATTTATCTCTCCCTTCTCTCACGAGAAAATGTGAGTTTGGATGCGTTCCATACACGTTTATCATCGAGCACAAAGGTGTACGGTCCTTTCTGCGCAACGATTTGTTGCTGTGCCCCAAATTTTGCACGCTTTCCACCTGACTTTACCCGAACCCGATCACCAACACGGAATGTAGGCTCTTTCGCCCCTCGCTTGTGGTCCGTGTAAATTCGCGACTTTTCTTGATTTTTCTTGACACGCGAACGAATGTCGGCATCGTCAGCTTTCTCCTGGAATCCACGAATATTGACCGGGGTTACCATCCTCCTCCCATGTAGCATCTGCGCCGGAGACGTTCCTGTAGTTGCATGCGGAGTCGATCTATACGCCATGAGCAGTTGGACTGCGGAATTTTTCCATGGCGTTCCTGTATTCTTCGCAATCCGCAAAGTTTGCTTCAGCACACGGTTCCATCTTTCTACCTCTCCATTCGCTCTTGGATAGTAGAGAGATGACTTCAGATGACGAATCTTCATCTGCGCGAGGAATGCTTCGAATTCAGCTGAAACTAATTGCGTGCCGTTGTCCGACACAATTTCTTCGGTCAATCCTTCTCGTGCGAAGATGTGCGACAAGAATGCGATCACTGACCTAGATGTAATATCAGAAACAAATGCTTTTTCTACCCATTTGCTGTAATAATCAATCAGAACTATCGCGTATTTGCAATCGCGTGTAGAATTGAACGGACCAGTGATATCGATACCTTACTTTTGCCAAGGACCGGGCGGCAAAGGTACTGGCTGTAGCGGTGTATCTCTCGTTTTCGCGACCTTATCACTAGCCTGACATGCGAAGCACTCTCGGATGGATTCTTCAACCATCTTATCCAAGCGAGGCCACCAATACAACTCCCGCAATCGTTGATTGGTGCGTACGATACCCTGATGAGCGGAATGAGCGGCTGCGATCAAGGTTGAACAACAGGCTGAAGGAACGACAAGCCTGTCTCCTCGGGACAAGCAGTTGTCCAGCACAGCTAGCTCATCTCGAACCATGTAGAATGGTTTCAGCGAATCGTTTTTCAGTGCGGCTTTGGACCATCCTCGCGAAACTTGCGCGATTACCTCTTGCAGAACTTGATCAAAAGCAGTAGCCGCTTGAATCTCTGCTTTTGAAACTGTAGCTTCAGCGAAAACGGCATTGACCATCTGGATTACCACTTCGTGATCATCATCCTCTATGACGTCTGCGGTAGGTTGTGGTAATCGCGACAGTGCATCTGCGACGACATTGCGATGTCCAGGTTTGTACTCTGCGGTGTAGTTGAATCGCATCAGCCGTGTAGACCATCTAGCAATGCGCATACTCTGACGTCCAGTACCTCGAGACGATAACAGCGTACACAGGGACTGGTGATCAGTACGTAACGTGAAGTGTCGTCCCCATAGGTAGGTAAACCACTTCTCGCTGGCCCACACACACGCTAACGCTTCTTTTTCGCCAACGGAGTAGTTGCGTTCCGCGGCGGACAGTTTTCTTGACGCAAACGCGACTGGGAACTCACGGCCATTCTTTACCTGTAGCAATACAGCCCCCAACCCGTAGGCAGATGCGTCTGTTTCCACAATTGTCGGCAGATCCGGATTAAACAGATGGAGCACCGTAGCAGTTGCAATCTCCTGTTTTACGTGATCGAATGCTTGCTGTACTGCTGGAGTCCACTCGAACACAGCATCCTTGCGTGTCATCGCTCTCATCGGTTCAATGACTGTAGCGTAATCAGGAATGAATCTGGCGTAATACGACGCAAGGCCAATGAAAGAACGTAGACTAGCCAGATCTTCAGGAGCAGGGGTCTTGAGGATATCATCCACGCGCAGAGGATCAGGATGGAGACCATCTGCGGAGATCATGTGACCAAGGAAGCGGATGGATTTGACTCGGAACTGACACTTCTGCTGGTTCAGTGTCAATCCGACGTCTTGCAACTTCTCCAGGACTGCGGCAAGGTGTGCATCGTGCTCCTCAAGCGTCTTCCCGTAAATTAGGAAATCATCCAGGTAGCACTGAACTCCTGGCAATCCTGCCAAGCACGAAGACATCAGCTTCTGGAAGGCTGACGGAGCTGAAGCTAGACCGAAGCACACACGTTTGAAGCGAAATAACCCTTCATGAGTTATAAAGGCGGTCAGATTCTTCATGCACTAGTAGCTGGTGGTAAGCAGACGTTAAGTCCAATGTACTGAAAATGGCACTGTCCCTCAACTCTGCGAGAAGTTCTTGGATGTGAGTCAGGGGATATTTGTCGACCACAATTTCCTTATTGACCTCACGCAAGTCAATACACAGTCTGACATCCCCCGACTTCTTGTATGCAACCACCAGTGGTGATAATGATATCACTCTCCTCCAAGTGTTGCAATTCTAGTTTTTGTTGAACCGGACAGGCACCTGGTTTGATTTGCACTCTATGCGCAAACCCCTTGGCGATACCAGCGCCTTCCCTGAAGAGTGTCGGGTAACTGGCTGGTATGGATGTAGTAGTAGGTGTAGGATTGATGCTTTGAATCACATTGTCCTTCAGCGTAAGTCCAAGGGCAGAAATCCAATCCCTTCCTAGGATTGGCTCACCGTGTTCCACTATGTAGATGGTGCCCTCTGCAACGACTGAGTCCCCAAATGCAACTTGTGTCCTGATCAACCCACGTGTAGGGATGGGCTCGTGGAGGTATGTCACAAATGAAACTGAGTCAGGAATGGCTTCGAGCAAGTCATTCCCAAAATTTTCATCAAACATGGCTGCCGGAAGCAAGGTTACTGGAGAACCGGTATCAAAAATCATGTGTACTCGTACAGTTCCATTCAGCGTCACTGGACACATGATGTTGTTTTTATTGACATTCAAAATGTGCACATTGTCATCACTACTCTGCACACGCTCTTGTATTGTACGTATCGGCGTTGACTTGCACACTCTCGCATAATGTCCCATTTTGTTGCAGGATGAGCAAGTGACATTTCTGGCTTTGCATGCAGGATCATTAGCTTTATGTCCCTTACTGCCACATCTGAAGCACACTGCAGTTGTGTCATTGTTCTGTTTCACATTTTTCTTTGTGCTTGAAAATTTCGACTTTGAGCGAGGTTTCTGCTGATGGAGTCGATTAATGCCAGTAGCTGTGGCGGAAGACTCAAGATCTCTTGCATCCCTGACTGCTGACTCCATTTGTCGTGCAATCGGGTGCGCTTCGTTATTCCGAAGGTTCGTTATTCCAAAGGTTTTTTTATTCCGAAGGTTCGTTATTCCGAACACGCAAATTTCGTATACCTGAGGGTTCGTTAATCCTAAAATGAAATAGGGTTCGTTAATCCGAACATTTGTTGCATTATTCCGAAGATTCGTTATTCCGAAGGTTCGTTATTCCGAGGGTTCGTTATTCCGAAGCTTCGCTATTCCTAAAAATGAAATCAGGTTCTTTATTCCGAAGGTTTGTTAGTCCGAAAATAAAATCGGGTTCGTTATTCTGAAGGTTCGTTATTTTGAGGGTCCGTTATTCCGAGGGTTCGTTATTCCGAAGGTTCGCTATTCCTAAAATGAAATCGGGTTCGTTAATCCGAAAATGAATTTGGGTTTGTTATAATGCTATAATTTCATATAAAGAGATAAAATAAACTTAAATGTTTGATTGGTCTGGCCAAGGGAGGGAAAGTGGACGGGTATGCTTAATGCAGGCTGTAAATTATAGTATTATAACAAACCCGATTTAATGTTCGGAATAACGAACCCGATTTCATTTTAGGAATAGCGAACCTTCGGAATAACGAACCTTCGGAATAACGAACCTTCGGAATAACGAACCTTCGGAATAACTGAACCTTCGGAATAACGAACCTTCGGAGTAACGGACTGTAACCGTGCAATCGTTACTGCAGATTGTAACGTCAGGGCAGGCTCAGTTAACAACCGTTCACGTATTCGCTCTGAATTAGTCTTTTCAACCAACTGGTACCGTATGAATTCATCAGGCATGTCACCAAACGCACAGTTAATCGATAAGGCACGAAGTGAACTTACGTAGCTTTCAACTCCTTCGTCGTGCCGTTGTGCCCGTTGCCTAAATCGGTAACGCTCGGAGACTACGTTAATGGTTGGTGTGAAGTGTGCGTTCAATCGTTCGACCGCTGCTGCATACGAATCGACATCGTCCGCTCCTTCCACGGGAATCGCAGGCAACGTGTGGAATACACGCTGTCCTTCCGGGCCCAAACAGTGTAGTAGCAATGCACGTTTCCGTTCGTCGGCAAACCTTGTAGCTCCACAAGCAAGCAAATAGGTCTCGAAAAGTCCTTTCCATTGCTTCCATGGAATAACTGGAGAACCCGGAGTAGCAAGAAATGATGGCGGAGGTTGCAAACTCGCCATCCTCGTCGCCAATTATGTTGTATCCTCAGTAGCAAGCATGAAATAAGGATGCATTTTGACACTGGAAATTCAGGTCATCTTGAGATAACTTTATTCTCGAAACTTCTCATAGTCTGCACTCCAGACTCTTGGTTGCTAGTCTCTTTCCAGACTACATGTATAACATCAACACAACAGGGTAAAATGCCATATTTTTGTGGATGGATTGTAGGCCACATTTCTCAAGGGATTTTGTTCAAATTTTGAATGAAGGTGTATCTTGGTATAGTCTACAAGCCTATAGATTTTGGTGATGCTGCCTCCAATGTTCCGTCTTTTAAAGGGTCAAAGGTCATATTTTGATAGATGTCTTGTGTGCACTCTAGTGTGCGGTCTAACTGCATATTCCTTGACGGATATCTTTCAAATTTTGTATGGAGGTGTATCTTGGAATAATCTACACACGTACAATTCCTGGTGATGCTGCTCCCAGTGTTCCGTCTTTTATAGGGTAAAAGGCCATATTTTTGTGTATGCTCTATAGGCTACATTTCTCAAGGGATTTCATTCAAATTATAAATGAAGGTGTATCTTGGTATTATCTATGAGCCTATATATTTTGGTGATGCTGCCTCCAGTGTTCCGTCTTTTATAGGGTCAAAGGTCATACTTTGATAAATGTCTTGTGTGCATTCTAGTATGCGGTCTAAGTGCCATCCTTGACAGATTTTTTTTCATATTTGGTATGGATGTGTGTATCTTGGTGTAATCTACACACGTATATTTTTTGGTGATGCTGTCTCCAGTGGCCCGTCCTTTATAGGGTCAAAGAAGGTTTGTGTCTTTTGTGCGCTCTTACTGCCACATTTCTCGACTGATTTCTTTCAAATTTTCAATGGAGGTGTATCTTTCTAAAATCAACTCATCTTTAGTGTTTGGTGATGCTGCCACCCATGTTCCATCTTTTATAGGGTCAAATGTCATTTTTGGTGGGTCGCTATTGTGCGCTCTGCAGGTCATATTTCTTTACAGATTTCTTTCAAATTTTGTATGGAAATGTATATCGGTACAGTATAATCTACAAATTTACATTTGTTGATGTTGCTGCCCTCGTTGTTCCGTCCTTTATATGGTCAAAGGTCATATGTCTTTTGTGCGCTCTAACTGCCAAATTTCTTCATGGATTTCTTTCAGATTTTGTTTGGAGGTGTGTCTTAGTCAATCTACATATTATAAGTGTTTGGTGATGCTGCCACCAGTCCTGTGTTCCATCTGTTATAGGGTCAAAGGTCATGGTTTGGTGGCTGTCTTGTCCTCTGCAGGCTCTGCAGGTCACATTTTTCTTGACAGACTTTTTTTTTTCCCTCCTTCGAACATAAGGATGACGCAAAAATCACTGCCAGTGCTGGGGGATATATTCGCATTGCGCGGCAATGGAAATTTCGAGTTTCTATATTGATTATAAAATACAACATGTAACGATCGCTCCCAAATTTAACAATGAAATCCCCGATTCTAATCACAATTATTTACTTAGCACATATTATCCATCTTCCATGGCCTATACAATCATCCCATCCTTTTCATAATTATAAATCCATGATTCCACAATCAAACCCCGCTCTATCTTATACCAATAATGCTTATAACTACAACTAATTGCCTAACGAACATGGTTACAGTCCGTTATTCCGAAGGTTCGTTATTCCGAAGGTTCAGTTATTCCGAAGGTTCGTATTCCGAAGGTTCGTTATTCCGAAGGTTCGTTATTCCGAAGGTTCGTTATTCCGAGGGTTCGTTATTCCGAAGGTTCGCTATTCCTAAAACGAAATCGGGTTCGTTATTCCGAAGGTTCGTTTATCCGAGAAAAAAAATCGGGTTCGTTATTCCGAAGGTTCATTAGTCCGAAAATAAAATAGGGTTCGTTAATCCGAAAATTAAATCGGGTTTGTTATAATACTATAATTTGTGTTTTGTTGATTTAATTTACAGCCTGCATTAAGCATACCCCTTTCCCTCCCTTGGCCAGACCAATCAAACATTTAAGTTTATTTTATCTCTTTATATAAAATTATAGCATTATAACAAACCCAAATTCATTTTCGGATTAACGAACCCGATTTCATTTTAGGAATAGCGAACCTTCGGAATAAGGAACCCTCGGAATAACGGACCTTCGGAATAACGAACCTTCGGAATAACGAACCCGATTTTATTTTCGGACTAACGAACCTTCGGAATAACGAACCTGATTTCATTTTAAGAATAGCGAACCTTCGGAATAACGAACCCTCGGAATAACGAACCTTCGGAATAACGAACCTTCGGAATAATGCAACAAATGTTCGGATTAACGAACCCTA
This sequence comes from Echinarachnius parma, assembly GCA_037951105.1. NCBI lineage: Eukaryota > Metazoa > Echinodermata > Echinoidea > Clypeasteroida > Echinarachniidae > Echinarachnius > Echinarachnius parma. Next base: position 78,308 of record JBAMJV010005610.1, on the reverse strand, counting down.
TTTCATTTTAGGATTAACGAACCCTCAGGTATACGAAATCCGTGTTCGGAATAACGAACCTTCGGAATAAAGAACCTTCGGAATAACGAACCTTCGGAATAACGAAGCGCACCCACGAAAATAACCATGATTTAATGGCTATTTCGTTACAATACTCATGAAGTACTGGATTAATGTTGGCGTGTAATTATACTACATGATGCGCCCCTATGATATCGATGCAAAAACACAAATAAGCTAGCCTAGGTTAGGCAAATTAAGTGTACTATCATAATCATGATTTTAATTCTTCTTCTTCTTCTTTGTCTTCTTCTTCTTTGTCTTATTCTTCTTTGTATTCTTCTTCTTCTTCTTCTTCTTCTTCTTCTTCTTCTTCTTCTTCTTCTTCTTCTTCTTCTTCTTCTTCTTCTTCTTCTTCTTCTTCTTCTTCTTCTTCTTCTTCTTCTTCTTCTTCTTCCTCTTCCTTTTTTGTCCTTGTTCTTCTTATTCTTGTTCTTGTTTTCTTCTTTTCATAATAATGATAATAATACTAATTATTAATAATAATACTGATAATAATTATCATTATTATTATTATTATTATTATTATATTACTACAATGAGTATCACCATTATTATCGTCAGCTTCATCGTCATATTTATTATAATACATAATAATGAATATGTATATTATCCCGTTTTCAGGGGTTTACAATCAGTCTCTGGATGATCCAGTATGCGGGAGACGCAGGCGTCCAAAATAGATATATTGTCACATCAGGAGCTGATGGCAATTTTGATGTAACAAAGAAGGGCTTCGCCATTGAAGGTAAGTTGATTTAACGGGATGTAGGTATATGTAGTAGTAAAATTGTCAAAATCCACAAAGCTAACTTAGAATTATAGCGGTTCTCACGTATCTCTGGAGAGTTTGTTTTTTAAAGAAGTGTGGCTTAGCGAGATGAACAAAATAATTACAAATTTGTTTAAAGTTTAAAGGTACTGTTGAGTATTGGTATTTCCCGAAGTGCCCCCCTATATTTTTTTGTGAGATAATGAATCTGAAAGAACATACAATTTGAATGACAGAATAAACTTTATTTGATCAAAATCGGTTCAGAAACGGCTGAAATATCCATAACTATATTTTTATTCAAATGATTCTCACCGGCAACCACTGGGGGATATTTTAGACTTTTTAGAAAAAAATTAAAAAATGCTTAGGTTTTTAAAAAGTCGTTGATGATATCTCTATTGAATCATTATTTTAACAAAACATTAAATGCACAATTTTGTATGAAAAATGGCTAAAACCAGTGATTTTTTTAAATAGCGCCCTCTTGAGTTGTAACGACTCTTTTTTTTAAAATGATAACAGGGGTTTTACTTAGTCGTTTGTAATTGTGTATTCTTTTCGAGCATGTTGAAATTATAACTATTACTTTGTACCGTGATGGTGCAGGTTTTGGTTACTAAAGTTAAGTTTGACCAATACTCAACTATCCCTTTAACAAAACATATTTAGGTAAAACAGTTAAATAGTAGTTCCAGACCAAAATTTTCAGGAACAAATCAAAATGGCTGCAGCTCGTAAGTGACGTCACGGTCGATAGCGATTGCGAACGATACACATAACCGGAGCAAAGTTCAACCTGTCATAAATTTGTTTTTACTCAACCGTTTTTGCTGAGATTTCCGCTCATGATTCTTGATATTCAGCTTATTTCATAGAGAACATTACATTTCTAGGGTGGAATTCTCCTTTAACAAATAGTTGGTATATACACTGATACAGATATTTAAATATAAGTCAGCATGTATTTGCATTACATGGGACCTTTACTTAGTGTAACCTTTGTCCAGGACCCGGGGGGGGGGGGGGGGGGGGGTCAATACTGCTGGAAAGCTCACCATTGTCCTAGTATACTGTGTCTTACCGTAAGGTCCATCGACAAACAATGTCCAGAACTGACCGTCTGCCGCGTGTTCATAATGGTGGGCATAGCAATGTGGGCACAAATTATATTGAACTAACCTAGACGGCAGTGGCGTAGATCTGTTTTGAGAATGTTTGGAGGGGAGGGAGGGGGTATACCCCCTCCCTCTGGTAGGGAGCTTTTGTAATTTTTCACTCGAAGTAATGCAATCTGGTGCATACCTTTGAAGGAAAGTTGATATACTAACATTTAAGAAAGCATGACTTAAATCTTCTCCTTCGTAATTAGACCGAAATACAAACACAAGGGGGGGGGGGGGGGGGGGGGGGGGGGTATGGGAGGGCGTAAAATCCCTCCCTCGTGGAATTTTTTTTTAAATTGGTGTTTAAAATATCACTTTAAAAGTATTATTGTTATTATTATTATTATTGTTATCATTCATTTGATAAAGATGTAACTTTGAAAAGAAGTGGGGAGGGGGGAGGTCTGTTTGTACCATAGAGGTACTATTGTACAGGCCATCCCACTCGATCCAAAAATTGTGTGTGGGGCGGGGGGGGGGGGATATATCCCCCCATTTTCTTAGGATCTACGCCCGTGCGAGCTGGAAAGGTTACCCCACCTATTGGAGAATGTCCGCAGTGTTCTATAGTAATCTGAATGGTCATTGCCAGACGTTTTGAGGGGTGGGGCGTTGCCGCCAGATTAGCCCCTAGCTAAAGGGGGCCCCAAATAGAGCTAGCCATACTGGAATGGTAACCCGTAAAACTCTGTGGCCCGAATTCTCATGAGGGGCACAACTTGGGTCCAGTTTAAAAAGACCAACATACGGACAATTTCATGGGAAGTGTCCGCTTTATACCAGCTTTTTACTCTTAACAGCGGCATATCTCATGAAAATGATCCACGGTTTAACTTTTTGTCGCCGTGACTTTCATTCGTAGCATAACTTTGGTCCTTTACGCAGCCAGTGGCACTTCCTTTTCCATCGCCAACCACGATCAAACAATAAGAATAAGACTGCCACAAGTTAGCCTTCGAATGTTTGTTTTGGTCCCCCGCCTAGATACGTCACCAGCGCAGTTAAGAATGCACTAACTGCGCATGAAATACACAACATTTATTTGCCCCTAATAATATGCACATTCTTCTCTTTCTATGATCCTTCCAGCCGCCAAAAATCGTCAATATAATTTCCTACTCAAGGCAGGTGGGATCATGAACAGAGGTCTAGTTCCCAACTACCCGTCTCCGATCGGACAGTGGGATCACTACATCTTCTCCTATAACGTTTCCACGAACTCAGCTAACATAGCACTCAATGGACAGTGGCTCTACTCCCACGCCTGGTGGGTGGCCACGTACACCAATGTGTACAACGATCTGATCCTGTTTTCCAGGCAAGTCAGTTATGGGACGATGGGGAATGCCCCCACCGACATGGGCCTCAGCAACATGAAGATCTACTACTCAGATTTATCGGCACACGTGGAGCAGCTGTACAATGAAGAGATTGGCGGTAAGCATAAACAACCCGCATATATGCATCCAAGAAAAAGATAGGGTTCAAGAATATTATTTAAATCATATAACTATATAAAAAATAGGAATAGTACAAATATCATTTATTATGATTATAAATATCTACGAATAAGATAGTAATTTGGTGTTTTGATCAAGTGTGCAACCTGTTTGAATAACACGGGTTCAGGAAGAGAAGGGCGCTAAGTGAGTTACTATTTGTATTTGTGTCACAATAATTATATTAACAATTGGGAACCTCGTAGACACCCACTTTAGCTAGGTTTCATCGCATTTGTAAAGAAATATTTGCCACATTAAGAAGTAATTGTTATCTCACTGATCATTTGAGGTGGCATAGAGAAGGCTCTGACCAACAATATGATGGTTTGCTGAACTCAATTTCGCCAAATAATCAACTTTACCATCATCCTGCTCTAATCCAACGGCATAAAAAGGACGTTATATTTCACATACTAATTTACTTCGTCATACATCGACTTTATTGATTGCTTGTGCTTGTTTTATTCAACCCAAACCCCTTCACAGCTCTGTCCGTAAGTTCAGAGGACGACTTGTATATCATATACATGCATCAGTTGAGCGATGTCTCGGATCCCAACCTCGTCATCGAATGTCTCACCCGAGGTCCCGCGCGCTATATCGCCCCCACCGTCAACTGGTACCTGCTGGATCCGGATGATCATAGCTACTTGGAACTGGATCAATCCGGTTTCAACCACTCGCAGTATGACTTTGCCATGTACGACGACTACCGATGGCTGTCCGTAATGCAACTGATTCAGTACGATGGCAACCACACGATCGTATGTGAAGCCACGAACGGTACGACAGAAGCCCGAAGGAGTTCTCAGTTTGAACCAGATAGTAAGTACATGTATAATGAAATATTTCATTTTGGCAGCAATTTTATTTAAATTTCTGATTGTATAACAATACTCCGTATTTGTATAGTTTCCATCACTGTAAATCTGAATTTGCGTTGAAGCCCACTAACAAATACTGTTTTTATTTTGAAAATATCTGCTCTATGTGACCCGTATTTTGGGTCACTCTTATAAGTTGCGATTTTGCACAATTCCGTTTTTTTTTTTTCTTCAAATTTTTGAGCCCTCCACAGGCTATTTATTAATCTTCACATAAACAAACAAATCAAATACATGAGCATAAAACAAATCAAATACATGAGCATAAAACAAATTCAAATTAATCTTTCTATACAAACAACAATTGTAGCAACTGCCACTTAACATTAAAATGTCTCTCCATTCCAGATATGCATAACATATATTTTTCATCTTTATAATATTGTAAAACTTTTTTTTTCAATGTATCAAAAAGTGGAACTATTTTATTCAGTTTACAAATAAACATCTGTTGTTTAATTAAAATGACAATACAGTTAAGAGCATCATTTCTCTTATCTTCAAAGCCAAAAATTATGTTTTGTAAATTAAACAAAATTCGAACTTGAGTTCTTTCATAAATCCAATTTGAAGTGTCATTCCAAATCTTTCTACTAATCTCACATTCATAAAAGAAATGTACTATATCTTCAAGTTCTTTTTTACAAAATGAAAATTTTTCATTGTTTACAATTTTCATCCTAAAAAGTTGTTTATTTAAAAATAAGATTCTATTTAAAATCTTATACTGAAAGTATTTCAAACTAATAACTGGAGTAAAACGAAATATCATAACATTATACTTTTGTATTAATACAGATTGTAAATTATAATTCAAATATCGTTCCCACTTTGAACTTATTAGAGACAAACAATTTGTTTCTCCTAAAAGAACTTTATAAATGTATCCACATCCTTTTTTATCATGAATAAAAGTTTTAATATTCCGTTTTTACCTAAGTTTTCTTGCCGCAAATAATTGCACGCATGTCAAGTAAAGTCATAAAATACGATGATAATTTCAACTTTCCGAAAAATTCACTCCTTTGCATATTGATAGTATTTTATGCAAATAAGGTCATACGAAACTAATTTAACCCATATATCATATATTTATGATAGTTAAACTTTGGTTTTCACTAAATATATTCTTCATTTAAAATAATAAAACAACAACAAAATTTGGAACAGCCATGTTATTCCTTCTGTTTTCAATTATTTTCATAAACTTGTATGTATTTCTATGTTTTGTTAACTTATGTAGTTTATTGTTTTTTTGTTGTTGTATTTCTAACTATATTTCAACTATTTTGACCCCCAAGACAAACACCTAAAATGGAAACAAGACCAAATAACCAATGTAATGATATCTCCATATGTTTTGTTTTGTACATAAATCTTTGATATCTCCAAATGTTTTGTTTTGTACACATATCACAAACAAAAGGTCATGTGACGTCGTAACGGCAGGTCCGATTTTTGACAACTTTGTTTTAGAAGATACGCAAGGCTTCAGAGAAAGAAGTAAAGAAGCGGCTGGGCATCATCTTTATGCATTCCGGATAAATAAGCAATTTTTTGACAGCATATTTCCTCATGACTCTTTTTCTGTAATTCGTCTTCAGATCACGCCTATAACTGGACAGAATGGATCAGCCTCGATTCGCCTGATGATGGCTACGACAACGAAAGTATGGCTATCCTCCGTCAGGTAAATACTTAAATTCCTATATAGGATCTGAAGGGATCTAGTAACATTGTCAAAATATCTAAATCTTACTTGGAACTCCATACGCACTAAGAACTAAGGGAACATTTACGGCGCAAAACGCTGCCCCAATAGCAGCACCCTTAAGGGTGCAATTCTGCACCGCAAATCGGGGAATTGGCACCCTAAGGATGCATGTGTGCACCTCATATGGTGCATACCCTATTTTTGGGTGCAAAATTGCACTCTTAAAGGTGATGCTATTGTTGCAGAGCTTGGCACCCTTATAAGGGTGCAAATTTGAACATTTATTTCTTATCACGGTTATCACGTATCTCATCGTATATGTATTACCAATAGCAGCACGGAACAGCTTTCGGTTTTACAAATTTATCTTTCCTTTAAAGATATATATGATTGAAGTGTTTAGATTTATAATTATCTACTAAATAATTATAACTGTGTACAAGGTCAATGCAATGAATTAATAAATGTCGCTTTGCGTTTTTGCTCATTACTCAGTCTCAAGTAACATTAAGCAAAACAAAACAAGCGTTTAGTTTCTTTTTATATTCAAGGATTATTATTATCGTTTGTTTATATATATATATTTTTTTTTTATCCAAGTCGAAATTGAATACAATCCTTTGGCATGTTTGGACTGAGTACTCTTTACAATCCATTCTGGATTTAAATCTCAGTCTATTAAGGAAAAACGATTTACGTTTATCTATATTGTCGCCTCTTGGCAGGAGACGTGTACAGATCCGATAGACATAGAGTGTCGAGCCAAATACACTGGCCTATCCTCGGCCGCTACTGGACAAACGTTCCAAGTCGCCTGCACGACAGATGGCGGACTAGAGTGCATTGGAACCCAGCAGAGCGCCGCAGACAACTACACGTGTTATGACTACGAAGTCCGCCTGCTTTGTCCACAGCGTAAGTTCACTGTATTCGTTCATTTTGTATAATTCATTTTTTTTACTGTTTGGTGTTTGCACTAGAACTTTATTGCAAACTTTGGTTGGGTAGATTTCATCACCATACATCTTTTACAGATAATTGTTGTGTTACCATTATCCATGGCAATTGTACATTTTCTACATTTTCAAATTTCTACAAGCTTTTAAGCAGGTTGGGTGAAAAGAAAAAAACAAAATAGATACCTAATAGCGAAAGTTTGAACACATTCTGATAATCCAATCAAGAACTATGATTTTTCAAAGTTTTGATCCAAATCTTGTTTGCTGCCCTCTTAGTCGGCTGTTTGCTGAATATGTGATGTCACAGATGAACAACTCCCATTGGAACTGTACAACAAAACTTCACAAAATTTAACTTTTTATGAAAAAGCATCGTCCCTCTAATCTCATTCTCAGATATGTTAGAGAAGAGGTAAATGTTCGTGCATTTATGGTAAAACTTCCTCAACACTGGTCCAGTGAAATCTATGAGAAATTAAACAAATATGAAAATATTTGTACAAAGTCAGTGGAAGGTTATTTGACTATGGCATCACATATTTTGACAAAATTGCCATCTAGAGAGGGCGGCAAACAAAACTTACCGAAATCATAACTTTTTCATTCAAAATCCAAATTTGTTCTCCTTTCATTCAATCCACAGTAGTACTTGGGGAAACTTCTCCTTTAAGGAGTGAAGGATCCTCTTACTATATATTCAATATATCAATACATAATTGATTTTAATATAATAGTCTCTTCTGCAGGATATACATTACAGTTGCATGAGAGCAAATAGTTATTCAAGTAAGCATCTTTTTAGAACTTACCTGAGAAGATAAGGACAAACAGAATTGTTGTGATACTTTGTTATAATGGCCGCTGGTGTTTGAATTTATATTCGGTCTTGGATACGCTTTAATTCGACAGACAAGCGCAGACCCTTGGACAGTACGTGCGCGTGTGGTATACAAGTAGTAATTTGCACTGAAAATAATGACTGTCTTTTAGTTTGAAGAGGATCACACATCGCTTCGGAACGCAACAGAAATGTGTCACCATATCTCCTCAGATTCGAGTAGTTGACATTGTCCCCATGGGTCGTTCATAGTATAGTCCCCTAATTGACTACCATAACTACTTTTTCAATTGAACGGTCTTGACGGTGGGAAAGTGAGGGCCAGTGTTACTGTGTTTATTATCATTAATTTGTTTCAAGTCCTGTAATTTCAATATCATAGTCAGCACTGGCGAATTCTGTTATAACATATGTGTTATAACATATGTGTATAGCCAATAGTGTCAAGTTTGATTGCTTAAAGTTGCATTGTTGGCAAGACAAGTAGAAAACCATAATAACCTAAAAAAGGAGATATTTTATGAATTTATTTCACAGTTGGGAATATCTACTAAGGCTTCCTGCCTTCAGAATCCATAATAAATACCTATTTTTTGGTAAAAAGTGCCATTAATTTAATTATATTCCTAGATCCTTTTTACTGGACCTCGTGGCTCGACGCCAATGACGTTGATGGCACAGGTGACAGTGAAACACTCGGAGACCATCTAGCAACGGTAAACACATATCACAAGTATTTGTAATTAAAAGTAGTAAGGGGATACAAATTACTCATGAATATGAATATATAGGAAATGAGTCTGAGAGTTTCACTACGAAGCAATAGGCATTCAATGCATCATTTTAATCCGTTACAACTGTAAAATCTCAAATTTCACTAACGTGATGTACATAATAACATTGTGATTCATGGAATGTTCTACTCAAATTGAAGATATCTGCCAAATGAGGATTGTTACAGAATTCGAAAGACATTCAGGTAAGCAACAATTTGGTAAACACATCATCAAACGTGTTAAGTCGTGCATGCAAGTAATACAATTAACATTGTACGTTTCACGATTGATTTCCTTCAGAACGATCCGACGTTGTGTCCGAAGCCACTGTTTGCGCAGTGCCGCGAGGTTGGCACGGAGATCCCGTGGACATCGACGGGCAAGCGATTGTCGTATCCGTACGCGTGCACGCACCTTGGTCTTTTCTGCCTCGAGTCGGAGAACAGCGGCTGCCTCGACTTCGAAGTCCGCTACGCATGTCCGTACAGAGAAGGTACGTCATTAACGTATGTGACCGTATGATCACGTCGATGCTGTTATATCAAATGTTATTGACATTGAACAAGCTAAACAGAGTAATAGTATGTGGAGCAGCCAAAGATTAGTAAAATAAGTTATCTTGTTGTTAATCCACGAACATGCATATGCCCCGCTTTGTGTATGTTTGTGAATTCGGCCGTCAGACGTTAATAATTTGTATAGGTATGCTACAGACTAATATGTAGAAAATATGATAATGGAGATAGTTATATGACATTCAATGCATACATTTAATTGCTTCTTGTTAATGTACGAACGAATGAGGAGAACCAATTTGGATAAACGTTTGTTTCAGGTTGTCTCTTAATAACTCAAGACAATACAAGTCAAAATGTTGCTGGTGTCACAAAACGTTGCACGGTTCCATCTTTAACATTAACAACGTCTAGTTATTTATCATCCAAGTGACTTTTCAGTTTATTTATTTATTATATGTAATGTTTTGCTGACTGAAATGCTTTTACTCGACACAGCAATCGCACCAGATGAGTACTGGGACCTGAGTGGACGCTCATCGGTCAATGGTCCCGACCCAGCTGCTGTCTGCAGTAGTCATAGCAACGATGCCATCTATTCCAACACAGGGGGTCCCAATGCCTCCCCAAATACAGCTGGGGTGGTATATATCAATGCACCCGCTCAGGTTACGTTCTTTTCGTTTACTCGTTTACAATTGAGCCGTAATATATGACATGACTCCATGGCCCCGTGGCAGAAAGAGATGCACTCAATTGTAAGTCAGAAAATGTGTGCGTTTCAACCAATCAGATTTGCGCATCTACAATGAATTCTAACTTACAATCGATTATCTATCTTTCTGCGTATCAAAATTAACATATCATACTTATTTGGGGGTAAGATTATGTACGTCTGGTTGCTCAAAAATAATTTAATTTATTTTACAAATATTGTTTGGATCATAAGCGAAGACTATAATTGATTTGACACGGTTATCTTCAAGTAAAGTCTTATAATGTGTACAATGCAATTACTTCTTATTCAAAGTCAGTTCGTGTATAAATGATTTCATATTCTAAAGATTCATCGTGAATTTATTTTTAACAGGTTATACCAAACACGAGAAAGTGCATTGTATTATTTTTTTCTTTACAGCTACCCCAGAAATGCGCCGTTCGTTGCGAAAGTTCCCGCAACATTAATTTTGGCAATTTTGCCGGCAAATGTCTGTCTAAGATTGGCCTTTGCCCTAACGGGATGACTGTTGCCGCTTGGATAAAACGGCATGTTCTCGCAAGCGGGGGCACCGACGACTATATCAGTAGTGGTGGGCAATCTGGCGGTACTTCAAATGGATTTTGCTTCTCCCAGAATGGACCGAGTACTTCGCCAAACTACGTAAGTTTATGTTAATATTGTTAATAACATCGCCAAAATCAACCAAACTTACTTAAAACTCACATACCTTACGGTATTCGTATTACCTATAGAAAAAGGTTTCGGGTGTGCTAATACATATGCTTAACGTCCTTATAACTGCGTACAAAGTCAGTCATTTTTTAGTATTTTCTCGCAATACTCGGTTATATGTTATACATTTACAGAGAGCAAATCAGATTAAATAAATACATATTTCATTAACCGTTCGTCATTTTTTCCCACATGTCAACAACGTTACTTGATCCCTTTAAGTTCTTCATTATCATTATCTTCAAACGGATCTTCCTTCTTTAGCTGCGGATGAGAATGTTTCGACTGTAGATTTTAACTGTTTATTGTAGCTGTCTTCAGGGGCGTCGATCCTGGGGGGGCAGGGGGGGCGGTCGCCCCCCCAATGAAAATATTGGGGGGGCGAACATATCATTTCGCCCCCCCAATAATTCCGAAAATGAGGAAGAAAAAAATCAAGTGATATAATGCCAAAGAGGGGAAAGACACATTTATCAATAATTAATCTTCAAAATAGCCGTTTTCTAGTTTGAAAAGGACTGTAAATCTCTTTTTTGCCGCGCGCTTCGCGCGCATACAGTTTATCATATTGCAAGTTTCATATGGATTGCGTGAACTCACATGTGTTGGGCAGTGTAATTTCTCAAACGAAGTTAATTAAACCCTCATCTATAGATAGCCCACCGTCACAGAAAATAAAATAATCTGAACTATATCTTTCAGTCAATTCGGTCCATATGCGCTGAACGCATATTATATTGGAATATTATCATGTCCCCCCACATTTGAAAGTGGTGAAGATTGTCCCCCTCCCTTTGTCATTATGTATGTTTGGTTCGATCATACTTTCATCTTTAAATCTGAAATATATCTTTCAGTCAATTCGGTCCATATGCGCTGAACCCAAATCATATTGGAATATTATCATGTCCCCCCACATTTGAAAGGAGTGAAGATTGTCCCCCTCCCTTTGTCAGTATGTAAGTTTGGTTCCATACTTATATACTTCATATTACGTGAAATTTCTGTCTCAGGAGTGCACCAAATCGCACAATTTCACGCCCAAAAATACAAAAGCTCCCGTACTGTGGGAGGGGGACACCCCCTCCCACACCCTCCCCCGCTCGGTCGCTTCGCTTCCTCGCAATGTCATCCCTCCAGTTTTGAGAAGTCTTTGACGCTCTTGCTTAGTTTCATGGGAGCCCAATGCCCTAGACTATATCGATGGCTCTATAGTATACAGGATCACGTGGATCCATCTCATGCAAGGCTCAATCTTTTCCTCGCTTTGCCCTTTAAAAATACGTTACGAGTATAGGTTCACTACTTTATACAATTTTTACACCCATGATAGGAGTTGCAAATGTCTGAAATCTAAAAGCTTCCGGGGGCTCCGCCCCCTGGACCCCCATTATTGCCCCACAATGTGGGTGCCCCCCCAAAATCAGGTCTTCGAGCCATCAAGCCACTTTTAATGAGCGCATAATACAACTTTCGGGCATGACAAAAAAAAAGGCTTTGAGCTCAGTGGTCACTCTGGAAAAATGTTCAAATCTCGCCCCCCCAATATCAAAAACGGATCGACGCCCCTGGCTGTCTTCGTTGAAGGGACGATATAAAATATCGGCAAAAAGGGGCAACTTTCATCGTTTAACAACTTGAATATCCGCGTCCACCATGATTATAATCAACATATCAATATTGTACTAGTCTGAAACAAAATAAAAACAAGTATAACTATTACTTTGATTTTAGTTGGTAGTTTAGACGTAGAAAGTCAGATAAAGATGCGAAAAGCCAAGTACATGTGGCATGATGTATCGACAAGAACAGAACTCATCTGTAGTGCAGCATGTTCACATACTACTACATGTTTATTCTGACTTGTATTATCATATTTATTTGAAGTTTACATTTTACACTTTTATCAAAGCATTGACAATGTCGAAATAGTTATAATACGTTGTGCGTCTTTTTGGCAGACCTAACACCTGGTGAAAGAAAAATAGCTTAAGAATACTGCATGGATATCAGATAAAATATTGCATTGAAAACATGAATAATACTTACATATAGTGAAATGGAGTGTCATTTAAGGGCTAGTCTTAGAAGATTAGAATTAGAAAATGCCTTTTGATTTAATCTTATTGGCCCGAATTCTCATCAGTGGCTCAACTTGTGCCCGGCCTAAAAAGACAGAGACTACGGGTAACCAGTTAAACCATTTTGAACCTGCAGACCTATCTTGTTGTCGCTATTGCTCCCCGGAGATATTCTAATTGTTTCCTTTTATTATCCAGTCAATCCCTTGAGTTATGCTTATATGCATCAGGACAATGGGCCCTTTGAAATTCATTCATTGTATAATCGGTCACCAGCAATACAATGTCCAGGATGATCCAGGACGCAATTTGGCTGATGACCGACTATACTATGACTGAATTCAAAGGGTCCATTGTCATGATGCCTATATTCAGAACTCAAGGGATTGACAGGATAGTGAAAGGAAACAATTAAAATATCTCCGGGGACCAAAAACGACAACATAATAGGTCTGCAGGTGCGAAATGGTTACTGATTACCCGTAGTCTTTAGGCCAGGCACCAATTGAGCCACTGATGAGAATTCGGGCCAATGATTTTAGAGCCCAAAAGAATTATAAACGAACGCCACGAACGTTAAATAAGTCTAGCAATTGCACACCCTTTTATATTGTAATTCATATTGAATATTTGCTGTTCATAAAACAAATATTAAACCTATGTTTGTGTATACAAATTGGACCGATTCAATCAGGCCTGACATGTAACAGGGTGATTTTCTTTCTAACTTAGTAAAAATTAGAATACAAAAGTAATCCATGATACATAGATTCAGAATAGAAGCAGCCTGATAGATAGACCACAAATCGACTGGTTAACCTGATTCATTTGAATGTGAATTTGGAAATTTCACCAAGTTGATGTACGGTGAATAGTTGTTGTGCATGGAAGTTTACACTGAACTTTAAAGGGCCTGCAAGATAAAGACATTATATTTAATATATCATAATGATGGTTGCTTGATTTGGTAGGTTTATAGAACCAAATTCAGGAGTGATGGAAGAGTATGGGACGTCATCGATATCCCTTCGAATTCCTTGAACCTTAATCAATGGCATCACGTGGTTCTTACCTTCATCGACGATGTGGGTGGCAAAGTCTACGTAGATGGTGAATTTAAGGGTGAGTTCAATGATGATGTGAACTTTCATTAAATAAATTATATAATATTAATGAAAGAACGAATAATTCAAATTATGTTGATTATAATATATCATCAATAACAATGATGCCAGTGATAATAATTATGATAATCTAGTAATGTTAATAATTTGTACATTTATTCCGGGGCAAAGTGATATAAAAGAAATGACCACAATGGCTATCCTAATTGACGACCTTAAAGGGACTTAGTAACATTGTCCAAATCCTCAAAATCCAATTGAAATTCTAGCGGTTCCCTCATATACCTTGTTGTATTCTTATTAATAAAAAAAAGCATGGGACAGGTTTCGGTTTTTCAAATTTGCCTTTCGTTAAAAGGATATTTACGATTGAAGAGTTCAGATGTCAAATTATCCAACGTGAATGGATCGTCAGAACCGTGTACAAAGCGAGTGCAATGAGTTATTGAATGTCACTTTGCATTTTTGCTCATTACTCGGCCATATAAATTCCATTTAACTTGAAATTTTCACACAACACCCAGTGGACATATTAGATAACATCAATATACATTGTATCAACCACCTATCACTTTTTGCAAAGTTACCAGATCCCTTTAACTGAAGTATGACATCTTGAACAGGTAATGTAGGCTACCCGAAACGGACCTGGAACAAGTGCAAGAAATTTTATTTCTCTTAATTTCATACATAAGTAGCTGGCCCTCTTTTAATACCGCGCTCCGCCAAATTTTCCTTGATAAATCCGTCCTTTATCAAAACGTGTAAAACATGTAAAATATGTTTTATATAAATGCCGCAAATGCAGGTCATGGTTCGGGGGTGGGGGTGGCAGGGTTGAGGCTGGTACTCCCTATACATGTCACTATAGGTATGCGCCGCCCTTAAAGGAGAATTCCGGACGAGTTTAAACAAAATACAGTATATTGGAAATAAATCTAGGGATGTGCTTGAATATTTTCAGGATTTGACTCTCTTTGGTTGATTTCTAAGAGATTTTTCTAATGTCATTAACTCTGAGGAAATAATTAAATTTACTGCACACAATCATGAGACCCTTACGTAGCACCCTCACTTTGCTCAATTTCTTGAGTAGGCTTGAATCCGGTGCCACTGCATTGTGATCACTGCATGTGTCATTCATAATAGCCGGTCATGCAGAGCCAGCAAATTCAATAACCACGTTTACAGGACTTTGTGTCTATTCCAATTCCAATGAAAGCCAAACGTGTTACAATTTCGGGCAGGCAAGTATTTTCAAACGGTTCAACAATGTAGTAATGCTCAAAGGCACGGTTGAGTGGCGCATCGTGGACTAAACTATTCATGATCGAGCATTGTATTGGTCCGATCAAAAGAACACATTCGCTGCAGTGTAAAAACATAGATAGGCGCATAGTGAGGGTCGCACGTCACAAATTGGTGCATTGTGGGATAGAACAAGCTCGCTCGCGAATTTGTGTCATTAGAATTTCAAAGCCAATTATAAGAACCCACAATCATACTTTTTTCATACAAAATTGTGTTTATTGACCTAGAATATCTGTCTTTCAATCATTAGAAGCTTGAACTCGTGTGGAAGTCCACTTTAAGACTCCCCTTTTCAGCTCAATTTTTCGCTCCGGAACCCCAAGAATCATAATTATCGGCCGTTCCACCGTTCCGCAGATCCCCAAATCCTAAATATTGGCTGTTCTGGCCCTTCTGCTGGGTCCGCTGGTAGTGAATTTGAACAGCCGCCGGAGCCCCCCTTTGCAAACCCTTTGGCGAGGTACGATCCGCTCCGGAGACTCCCCCCCCCCCAATACGGCGCATACCTACCCAACATTTGACGGATCCCCCCCCCCCCCCCCCCCCCCCCTCACCGGGACCATGCTCTCTTGGATTTTTTTCGGTTCTATAGATAAGTGCAACAACACGAGGCGTTTCCCAAAAGTCATAGCTATGTTATGTTTTTGTATAGAAACCTTTCTAAATAATGCTGACACTGAATGCTGCCGAGAAACCCTGCAATTTAATTATCATCAGTTTGATTTCTTTTTATCCAGGTGCGACAACCACGCACACCTTCGAAAAGAACAGTCAAGATAGTAACAGTAACTTCAAGATCGGTTCCAGCAATACAGACAGCGGGTACACGACCGCATCCTTCAGCGATATGAAATTCTTCGAGACCGTTCTGGAGGAGGATGAGATTGATACACTCTTCCACTGCGATCAGACAGGTGGGTGATTAGAATTTTACTTCCAATTTACTTCCAAACCCCCAAAACAAAACATATTATGCAGCTCAATGATTGTTATCTTATGATAGGTATTGCACTTTTGACATATAATATATATTTGTCCATACATTCTTTGGACGTGGTGAGTCGTGATTGGTAGAGCGCGCTTTCTATCAGTGGGATCCAAAGTCTGAATCCAATATATATGCCCATCGCTTGTATCCGTCAGCATAATAATTAAACCTCAATTTGTGCTCTCTACCAATGGGGACCGGGTAGGAGTGGAACATTTATACAAATGTATATCGTTGACATGGTTGAGTGCGCATTATGGCTGCCAGACTGTTTTGTGTCTATGTTAGTAGAATGTGCACGTCATGTCCGGATAGTCCGACGACGTGGGTAATTGTATCATAACTTAAAGTACTCGGAGGTGATGATCAATAACATAAGGGGATATAATTATTCAAATAGTCTTTGAGTGTATTATTATTATTAATATGACTCTTACCACTTTGCAGCCAGTGACCCTCAAATTACGTCTCTGACGCGAACCTCCCATCATTTGAATCCCGATATTACCCTGAGCTGCCAGGTCAGAGGTTACCCGATCACAGTCACGTGGTCTGTGACGCAGAGCCTTGATCCGCCTATGCCAGTGGTCCTGCTGTCTGACTCGCATCCCGACATCACAATAACTGAGAGCAGAACAGCGTGTGATCTAACCTCGACCTTCACTCTTGTCAACTTCGCCCCAAACACTCCGATCGGAAACATGACGTTCTTCTGTACTGCTGAGAACAATCAGAAAAGAGACATGTATACGTTTGTAGCACCTACACGTAAGGCAAACTTATAATATACATATTTTTAATCATTCTACCATAAACACACATAATATAGCACATTTCGTATTTAATTTATGAATTAACATGAATAATTCATACATTTTCAGTAACCTAATTGTTTATCACAGTTGTGTCTGTTTTAAAGTATTTGCCAGTGCGCTTGCGTTAAGCACACTTCTTAAATATGCAATCATTGTGTTACACGAAATCAACTAATTAGTTCATTGGTACAGTACTGTTCATTTAAACAGCATTTACTTTGCTTCAACAAATTACATTGTAATCCTCTCTGTCTCCTCTTAACATCTACTAAATCACTCAAAATGTAAAAAAAAAAATCTTATATCAACATATTGATAAACGATCCAGAAGAGAATTGTAATAATGCAATTACTTTAAGGGATCTAGTAAAATTGTAAAAATCCACAAAGATAACTTATAACGCAAGCATTTCTCAAACACAAGGTACTATTAGTATTAACACGGAAAACATAGGGCAGGTTTTAGTTTCCCGAAATTCTCTTTGGTAATACAAATAGCTTTGTTTGAACTGGTCGGATTTTAAAATCTCAATAGCAGACTTTCCACTGTGCACAAAGTAAGTGCAGCGGTAAGCGGATATCACTGTGCATTTTCGTTTGTTACTCTGTCATCACTAGTCATATGTTATTCATTTTCTATGGGATATCATATCTACATGTTATGAACCCCTAGACAGTTATTGCACATGTCAGGAAAGTTACTGGCAAAAGAGAAATCGAAAACTATATTTTACACTTACATTGCTGTGATCTACGTAGTTTTAGCGCAGTGATTAAGGGCATTGTAAAAGAAACAAGTAAACAAAACGACGACCTGTAACCATGGTATCATTAGCGTGTTAACCTTAACTATATACTGGAACAAGGATTTGGTATAACTGTGCTATAGTATCTCCTTGTGTGGAATAACATGATTTTGTTTGCATGATTCTTTTCTTTCTATAGCTACCGAGTCTGAATTACCCACAGGGTTTCAAAGTGGATTCATCCGTCCTGTGCAAATTACAACAAATGTGGTAATGTACAAATATTATTTTGGCATTAAAAACCGACCAAGACATTCGGCTACAGTATCACTCAACTATTTTCCTCTACTTATTTGAATGTTATTCAAACTTACCAGGTTAAATGTAGAAATTACTTAACTATGCCCTTATCCGATTTGTACCAATATGAAGACTATTCAATTTCAAGTTAGTATAATATGCCCATATCCGATTTGACCCAATAAGGAGACTATCCTTTTACAAGTTAGTATTAATTCCAAAAGGCGCTAAATCCACTTTGTCAATTTTCAAGGAAAGCAGGTTTCTTTGTCCAACTTTATACACAAGTGTATGGGAATATAAAAGTGGATCAGTCTATATTGTTTTTTTTATTGTGTCCTAAAATTTTGCTACATGTACGTTGTTCATTAATGTACTGATATCATGAGCTCAAATTGTATGGAAAGTGGATTTAGCGCCTTTTGGAACTAAGCTCTTCATATGCCTATATTCCGTTGAACCATTATGACATGTATGAAGTCTGTTCTATTTCAACTTCATGGATAATATTTTGTTATACATGCTATTCTTTTATGAACGAGGACAAAAATCGTTTCCGTATATTTTACTCCTTCGATATTTAAATAAATGTAGGCGTTTTGTCTAAAATCTGATATGGCACACATGCAATGTGAAATTTGGTCCGCCTTTAGTATTTGCCTCAGTATCACTATGATGCTGATCTGACCTGGCTGAGAAGCATAGACCTGACATTTATAGAATGTGCATACTGTATGTCATTAGAAGCACTAAAATCTATAATGAGAACAGTATGCCCCATTCTGATAATAACCTCTCGATTGATGTATGTGGGTTTCCTTCAATTTGCAGGGTTACAGCGGCGTTCCTGCCTATGACGGTGGTTCCACGTGGACCTCATCTCTGACCGACCAATCAGCCTACATCGACATCGATTACGGTATCAGACACCAGGTACGATTACTTTATTCAAAGCAGAAGATAGTAGGGGAATTTAGTTCGCACATCCACTATTACATGTGGACTGGGACATAATGACGTCATAGTTTAAATCGACGGGCGTGCACAACACGTTTGCTCTCACGTCATCTCGTTCACTAGATCAGATTCATGTGCAACACATTTTATCTGCAATATGGCATTGGGAAATCCTGCACTGAGAAGAGACGACGCGGCGGAGCATGCGCACTGCTTGAACCGTGGCGTCATCACGTCCTAGTCCCCAAAGTCTTCATTAAACCAGAAATCCCCTTTTGACATATATTATAGCCAGTGACTATAGTTTAGGTTAGGGTAAAGGCGACTTAGACATTTCTTAGACACACATTTGAGTAACTTTTCACCAGGCGTGAACGATTTCATTAAAAATTAGATAAACTTGGGAAAACAGTCCTTTAGGCAGTGTGTTATGAAGTACAAATCATCTGTAATGTAATTATTTGAGAAATTAACATTTTAACAACTGAACTGTCTAATTTTAGATAAAAATGCGATATTACCCAAACGATGCATTTTATGTATACAACAGGGAAATAACGTCTTGGATGTCTTCGGAATTATACAAATAATCATTGACAGCTGCAATGTCCATCTGAATTCTACTGGGAAGAGATAAACCAACATAGAACTAGCTTTAATTTATATTCCATTCATCAATATTTGTTCGTACCAAGATATTTGTAATTAATACACAGACAACACGGTTATGTGAATTAATACAGCTTATGTGAATTAATACACATACATACATATCATGTGCACGATGTTGCATTTCCATGAAACAATTTCCCATTAAGCAAATTTTAAGCATAAGTTTTAAGTTTAGTATCCGTCAGCTTGTTATTTTATACGCAGTTCGCCGGTTTGGTTGTGCAGGGAACTGGCAACTTCATCTCCACCTACCGTGTCTTCTACAAAGATGCCCCGGGGGATACCTGGACACAGTATGGGGTAAGTTTATGAACTCAAATATGTCTATACACCGTGTCCCAGAAAAAACGAAACCGGGTTTCATGGCAGAAATTTTCTGTCATAATGAATAATTTAATTGATGATATATATATGCCTGGAAAGCTCTGGGTCTCTTCTTTCATTTGATGTGCAACTTATGGCACATACTTCAAGCATGACTGAATTAGAACAATGGAAAGTGGTGTTACCAATATTCAATTTGCACGCATAAATTTGAAGTTTGGGTGAGTTTTAAGAGTTGTAAACGTACTTATTTTTAAAAAGGACAAACACCACATAAAAGTTCATATTTTTATCTTTTACATGACACCTCATGCTAAAAAAATAAATGATTTATGCCAGAGAACGAGTACAATGAAAACATGCCTGATTTCTGCCCGAATGAGTGAAAGTTGAGTAAGAAGTCGCTCAGCTTTCCTGACTAGCAGCTGACAATGGACTTTGATGCATGAGTGAATTTACACAAACATGGGGATCAGGAAACAGGCTATATCAGGAAAGTTACTCATTTGGGCTGGAATCAAGCATGTTTTCATTGTATTCGTTCTCTGGCATATATAATTTATTTTTTAATCATGAGGTGTCATATAAAAGATAAAATTATGAATTTTCATGCGGTGTCTGTCCTTTTTCAAAATAAGTACGTTTACTACTCTTAAAACTCTCCCCAAAACATCACCCAAACTTGCAATTTCTGCGCGCAAATTGAATTTTGGTAACACCATTTTCTATCGTTCTAATTCAATCATGCGTGAATTATGTGCCATAAGTTGTATATCAAATAAAAGAAGAGACACATAGCTTTTCAGACATATAAATATCATCAAGGAAATTATTCATTATAACATCAAATTTCTGCCATGAAACCCGGTTTCGTTTTTTCTGGGACACGGTGTATAGTGACGAAATAAAGGAAACGGGAAAAGTGGATACCTCTAAAGATATGTACCAGAACATTGCCTTTCTCTAAAGAAGATCATTTTCAGTAGCCACTATAGACAGGTTAGCTGATTAAGATGGGTGACCACTAAGATAGGTTTGACTATAATATGTGTGACCAGGCGAGGGGGCAAGGGGGGGGGGGGGGGGGGGGGGAGGGAGGGGGGTAAATGAAAGGACCAGCATCTGATTTTACAAAAAAAAAGAAATTCTGCACTTTGTGTGTACATACTTGTTATCTTCTCCAACATTGAAATATGGAGGGCCGCGTGGAGGGCGTCCCATCAAGATAAACTGCGGTCATGGTAATAGCAGTTCTCTCTTCTTTACTGGATAGAGTTGTTTGTTTTATGGATACTGCTTAACATTTGTATTTAAACATGATACTCATATTAACATTATGTGTGTTTATATGTCATTCATGCACCATTGTGTAGGACCTATCTGGAGGTCCCCAGGCAGTATGGCAGACTTTCTCTCCCGTCATCCAAGCACGTCTCATCCGCATCAACTCGCGTGATGTAGACGGTAACGACGAAGCCCGTGTTGAGTTTTATGGATGCTCCATTGAAGGTAACTAGCAATATCCAAAATATGTAATGAGTTGAATTATGAATTTGTGAACAAGAACGTTATACAAACTAAAGTTGCATGTTATTGTAAATTTATGTAATGTAATTTGATGTTACGTAATATAATCTAGCGTTGGTAACTCGTGTATTGAATTCAAACAAATATCAACGAACGGCATCCATATTGTAAATCGAATGTGATTGAATGTAAGGTATTGCATTTTAATGTAAACTAAACAATCATATGTTAATACTTCTACCAAAGTTTATATTAACTTGTTTTAATGGACGGGTAATGAAAACAGAGCAGGTAGTCTTTGTTATCCGATATATTTACTTGCAACTGTAACATATTTTTTTTAGAATCCGATCACTTCCTATAAAACCTTTTTTTGCAGAACTTCATTTGGATTAATTACAAATATATTGGCCCGTATTCACAAAGGAGGTTTGTACAAACCCCGATTCAAACCGCGGTTTACATCTATGGAATGCCAATTGTAAACTGATGGAGAGAGAATGTAAATTCCTTAGTTGTTAACAATGTTGATGGTACACATTCTCTCTCCATCAGTTTACAATTGGCATTCCATAGATGCAAACCGGGGTTTTGTACAAACCTCCTTTGTGAATACGGGCCAATGTAATTGTACCGAATTCATCAAGATGACCAGTTGTCTGAGGAATCATCAATATTGTTTTAGAGCTGATCAGAAGTTTCGATATTGAAACCCATATTTAGAACAGAACACGAATCACGCTGGCCATTTTCATATCTTCATTAGATATCCCGATAACATGTTAAAACTATAACATGCTCATGATGTTTGGCCAAAGAGGAACTATTGAGAACGTGACGACAATTGAATATATGATAAAGTGTACAATTAACATTAACAAGTCACAAGAGTTTTAATCATGTTAACATATTGAACTTGACCAAAACATACAACGTGTTCCCTATGCGTTATTGATTAATTCGTAAGTATGAATTATAAGATCAACATGAATTATTAAGTTATTAATTTCTTGTTTTTCAAATGAGTGCAACAGCAATCACGTACGAATAAGGCTAATAAAACATTATAATTATGCACTATTCTTACTCAGATCCTGTTCTCTTGAGCAATATTTCAAGCTCCTATGACGTCTTGACAGACACATACTTTTTGTACTGCGGAGGCTCCTACTACCCGCCTCCAAATGTCACGTGGTTGGCAGACGGTCTGGTGATCTCGGATCCGCGCTACGTAGAGCAGAGCGGCGTAGAGGGCGTGCTGACCTACGACACGCAGCTAGATTTGACCAGCTTTGACATATCAGACGAAAACGTAGTGTTTTCTTGCATCGTCAGAGCAAGTAATGGAACGAATATTACTCGGACTATCCAAACGGAATACGGTGAGGAGACAGTTTGTCTAAACCATGTTTGGAATCCGCATTTTCAGTGGAATAAGGTTGTGCCAATCAGACAAATTTGAATCATATAGACAAAAGATATTGTTCTTGGCATTGTCACGGTAATTAATTGATAATGGTACAAACTTTAGCTGGTACTTCCAAACTAAATAGGCTATGTATACTATTTGAATAGTATATGTTTCGTTAATCATGTAGAATGTTTCTGCTCGATGAAAAAGTTTATCGTTATATACGTGTGGTTATTGTTTAGGTAGGCCTACTTATCATCAATCCGAATAATTTGAGAATATGTTATTTGTGATAAAGGTTGTCATTCTCAAAATTATATATATTTTTTTCTCTTGTGAACAACACTTTTTTTTTATCAAGCACCAGTTCAAACTATACTTATTCCATTTCGTTTTCTTAAATAACATTTCCTAGGTTTCACGGGTCAAATGACGGTTGCGAACACGACGGAGATCGTGTATTTCCAGCAAGTCGTCTTACAGTGCACAGCCGCCAATGATGACGTGTACACCATGGAATGGCACTTCTCTAACGACACCACGCCCAGCCCGCTGCTGGTCGCCACCGGAGGCGGAGTCACCGTCAACGGATTCACTCCCGGAGACTCCCCGGGCGTTTTGACTCTGACGATCGCTAGCTACGGAGAGCAGCATGATGGGACGTACGAGTGTGTAGTCAACCGCGACACGGCGAGGGCCAACGTAACTACCAAGGCGGGTAGGTGGCTGGCAATTCCATTTTCATTAAGGGAGTTTAACCTCAACTTATTGACGTATATATATATATAGTTCGGTATTTTCATTTAACTTTCTAAAACATTCCCGCTTTGTTGACTCAGTAGTTTCTTTCATTTTTAAAGACTAGTTAGGAATATTTCTTTCCAATATCGTCTAGCCGGAGTCTTACAAAAGCGTTGTGTGTTTTATTAGAAATATTATGGATGTTATGAGAAATAGGAATGTAAGCGATCGTGTACAGAACGTGGTTTAATGTGACTGGATAAGTAAGCAATACTATCTTTTTCATATCCATCTCACCGCCAGATATCATCCTGTCCGTAAACGTCGATCCGCCTGTTTATGACCAACCGTCGAATACTTATACCATCACATGCCACGTCACTGATGTCGGCGGGCCCCCCTCTTTAGTCGAATGGCTCCTCTCGAATGGGACTACTCTCACAGGCAATTACACGGATGGATCGTACCAAGTGGATGAGACCAGAGGGGGTGGCAGCTATGACTCCGTGATTGTGTTATCGAATGTTTACGACTCTGGTACCTACACCTGCCGGGGAAACTCTGACAAGGGTTCGTGGTTTGACACCGTAACCATCGTCATAGGTAATATATAGAAATTAATGATTTTTTTGCCCGGTGGCCATGTCGAGCAAGTAAAATCAACGCTTTTACAACTTATGTGGCCAGACGAATTATTTCTGTTGTCCCCCCAAAACAGCATAAACAATATTGATTCTTTTAAGTTGGTCAATCGGGCAAGTTAAATTCAACACAAATGAAATGTTGGTAGCCCCGGGTCAGAAGGGCAGTTCTAACAAAGATGACCTGATATATTATACGATTGCGGTTTTTATCTGCGTCTTAGTAAAGACGAAAACAACGTAAGCAACACGTTCTCACATTTAAAAGCAGTCACTTCAATCGTTTGTATGAAGCTGCCCTTTTTAAAAGGAGTTCTTTCCATATTGCATCAACGAGCATTCATGGATATTTAAAAAAAAGTTAATTACATGTAAATTATAAATGATAACATCTTACACTGCATGAATTATTGTACATTATCAGCGTTGTGTTGTACATCTATGCAATGTGTGATATCATTTTATCACATACACGTTCTGATAACAGGGGCTTCAATCGGATTGAGCAATGTCAATGGGGACTACAACATAACGCATCTCTACTACTCAGCGCAGTGCATCCTCACGTACGTAGGTCCACCACCCAATGTGTCATGGGCGGTGCCGAACGGCGACATTGTTGCTACTTCTAGCGGTATATATCAGATGACTGTGACCACTACCAACACTACGGTTACCACTTCGTTGGCTATTTCGTCCACCAACTACACCCGCTACGATGGGAACTATACCTGCAAAGGAACAAATGGATTTTTGGAAGACAACGGTTATGTCGTCATGAAATATGGTAAGTATTTTGAAAACAGATATAATCTTCAACAAACATTTACTCTCCGTTATCACTATTTATTACATGGTTAGTGCCGCCCGTCATTACGGGGGTTATCACCTTGAACGTCCTGAAGAAAAGGGCTTATAATGAAAAGTATGGTCTGTAGAAAATATTAAAATAAAAGTTTACACATACTTGCATACTCCCATGCGTGTTGTGCTGAGTAAGGTCAGAACAATTATTTGACCGTTCTTTTTGTATAATGTGCTATTAGTGCTATTTCATCGCCATTTGAATCAAGGTAAATATTTATAGATTAAAATGCGTCTTATTTATCACATGTATACATCATTTAGCCAATATTTCACAACTCATTGTATTTCTGCTCAAGCTTTTGCTTATAACGGCGACCTTCTGATTTCTTCCTTTATACACGCAATGGCCCAGCGTATTTACTCTTACTTATGTATAAGTATTTTTGTTCTATATTGTGTATACTGTTTGCATACCTTATGTTCTTATTTTCCATATTTGTTGTAACTGATTTGTTTATTGATTGCAGAAAATAAAGTCTTTGAAATGAAATTTAACAAGACTATGTTGTTTTTGTTCCCATAGCCTACGAAGGTGGCCTAACTCTAAACATATCACAAGGCTTTGATCTCGGCGATGACGTCAGAGTCATGTGCTATGCATCTGACGGTGATAAAGTATCTAGTTTCCTGTGGACGAGGATCGTCAATGCTTGTAAGATAACCCTGTTTGATATTTACATTTATCATTACCCGCCTTGCACTGCTATAAACATAAAAACAAAACTTTTTAATACTCACCCTTATATTTGTTTGTCATATGGTAAATAATACGCTTATGTATGATTGCGTTGACATCGCCGAATCTGCAGTATAAATAGACAGCAAATGCCCCAAAATGTACTGCAAGTTAACATGGTTCCTTTATCATTTAAATCAAAGCATGTGAGAGGATGAGTCGTTATTAACGATAATAGTACCGTAGTAATATTTTGAAGAGTAAATAGACTTTCCTTAGTATCAAATTCCTCCCAGCTTATCGGATTTTAGAGTGCTGTAGCAAGTTTTAAAAAAAAGGTTAAGCGACAAATCTTTGTGCCAAGAAAAACGTTGGTTCGAATGAAATAATGTATGGTCGACGAAAAAACAAAAACAATGAGCACATTACGCTCAGATTATGTCAACTAACAAAAATACGAATATGTTTTGTGTACCTCTCTTACTTTTTCCCTCTCTTACTTTTTCCCAATGATTTTATTCACAGCTTACAGTACTCCTGTAGTGCCTGATGACATCTTTGGCATATCGGAGACCAGTGGCGTAAACGACCGTACGAGCTTCATGGACATCAGCATGTTCTCAAGACTTGACGAGGGGGAGTATGAGTGTAGCGTCAACAGCCGATCAAAGACACTCCGCATCATGCTTACCGCTCCTCCAGGTAAGAAAAAGGGTTGCATGATAACTTCGATATACTACTTATTCTTCTATTCCTTTAGCATCACTGCACATCAAGTTCAAGGTAAGGCAAAACCAAACATATTATTTCTATGTTTTCTTCTTTCCCTCCTTATCCACTTCTTCTTTTCTTATTCTTCCTTCATTCAATGTATATCCACAGATAACCAAAAAGGGAGTTTGGCGTCAGATAACAACGAAAGTCTTTTCGTAAAGCCTACAAGTGCGAGACAACCACAGACACAAATACGATCTCGTTTCACCAAATACTACCATCGCAGGGTCGATCTCCAACAAATCAAGGGGGTATTACAGAAATTACATCGTTGTATTAAGAGGGCGCTTAAAAAAAATAACAGGTAGGCGCCTTATAAACACACACTTCGTGAGCTCTTTAGACTACAGAATACTGCAGAGTTGCATGGGTGTTGCTGATCTGTGCTGATCTTTTCGCAGTGTACGATGTGTTCTGGATTTGACGTGAGGGTTACTTTAATATTATATTTTGCCCAATCTTGTACAGACTTAGGTGCCTGGGATATTAACAAGGGCTAGGCAGTTGTGTGGAAAGCGCGATTGCTTCCCAGTGTACATGTTATTATCATTGTTTTAAGTTTTACAGAACGGTTGGTAATGATCAGATGAAGCCTTATCACAAGAAAGGCGCCATTTTGGTTGCGCTGGTGGGAGGAAAATACGGCTATGACGGCCTTGTTATCGGATCTCTTGCCCCTCCAGTTTCTTTTAAACCAACTCTAGGTTATGGCTTTTATTCTTGTCTAGTATTCTTGCAACTCGTACTCCACTGGAATGCTTGTATCAACAAATCAACGCCGTCTAACAAAATCATAACATGTTCCTTTCAAACAGATTTCTGTAATGCACTACTAAGTGTTCGGGAAGTTTTGACGGAGGAGCTCAAACTGACCCAGCACAGTCGCCATGGGGTATTGGCTCTAAAATGCCGATCTCAACACTTATATAGACATACTTACAGAACAGACGCTCCGCTTTCGCTCAATCATGCACGTTTATCCAAGTATTGTACATAGATCACACTAGTGAGCTGAACCTGCTGGACCGAGCTCGTGCTCTCGCTCCGGAGAAATAGTCAAACCATAGGTCCAAGCTCTATTCCTTCTCTGGATATTAGTCTTGATGGTCTTTGGTGTATTTTCAAACAAAGTGAACAGGTAACGTGAGGTGAGTATATTACTCTTTATTCCTGAACTTCTTCATGTACGAATATTCGGTATAACGATATATTTAACTAATACTCGCGTGTAGTTGTCCGTTAATTTGACTGTCTTGTAGTTTCGCGTTGTATGCATGATGCAGTATTTGTTTGCCTTGCAATCAATGTTAGCATGTGTCTGTGTGTGTGATGTTTATATCATTTTACTATTTCAGTCTTCCATTTTGTTCCAATCTTAATGTGGCTTCCTCGTCGCAAAAGGGGGCGCTTTGCAAATATCTTACATGGAGGCACCAATTTATTACGCACGCCGCCCAATGTAGCTTAATAAATGCGGAGAGTTACGGAAGCGTCACAATCTCGTACGATTTTGCGTGGTTCAAATGACATGGCATTGCGTTCTGTTTGCACACCCCTCCCTCCAAAAATGATCACGTTAGAAATGTAAGTCGGCTTAAATCATTGATGGCTGAGATTTTCACTGTATCGTTCTTGTGTCACATGAAGATTTGTTGTAGTGAAATGCAATTATATGCTTAATTTCATATGTGTCGCATTATGGTTTGTGATAATGAAGCTATTTTTGATTGATAACGCAACCCACTTTAAATAGTTGTTGGTTTTTACTTGTAGCGCATATATTTTCTGTTGTTGTGAAGTTATACAAGTAAGTTAACAATGTGCTTTATATTTATAAGTGTATTTGTACCTCTCTAAAATTATTTGTATGCCTCATAATGCAATGTAGTAATTTGTGTAATGTTTGCCTGTTCAATTTTCCATTTTTTGTTTTGTTTGAGGTGCATTTGTCATAAATTGAATTTCCCAATTGTTATGTTAGTTCTTTGGTGGTGTGATTTCGATTTGCAAAACTTTGCCTAATAATTGCATATTTGCAATGTTTCAGTTAACATGTTTTAGTGTATTTAGCATGTATTGTTAACGTGTAGTTTGAAAAGAAGTATTATCTTTAGCATTATCGTTTTATAAAGTATAATTTTAATTTGTTGTAGATTCTACGTTCATTTATGATATTTCTTTTTGAAAGCACCCATGGCATGATTTATTTGTTGTATGTATGCTTTAAAAGTCAGGCTAATTTTGTTTTCATAATTTAAATCAATCGCTTTAACATTACTGCAACCTATAACCATATTTGTTTACTCACTACTATCAGTGATCACACTATAAACTTTGTTTTAATGCATGGCTTTATATGCTCCTGTCCAGCTGCTTGAATTGTGCACTATAATCATATCAGCATAATGTGTATATGAATTGCAAATTGCCCTATAACATCCTTCAGGATATATACACTATATAAAGAGTTTTCATTGCGAAGCGCAAAATGTCAGTGTTGACCATTTTGATATATGCATTCCGAAGGTACCACGCTCGTTATATATATCGGGACGTTTTAAGCAAATTCTGATTGGAAGTACCATATTATCTTCTCAATTTTTATAAGCAGCATAACATCGCGAATATATGAAATGTAAACTCTTTCTTTACCTCGCTCTAAAGAAAAATCTTTTCAAAAGCGAACTTTTTACAGCTGCTTTGTTTGTCTCAGTTTTTAAAAAAAGTTTCTGTAATCTTTGTTTAAACTTTAGTTTGAAAAATGCAGGCATGTTTGGTATTGATACACACACATTGACACAAAAAAGACTCCAGAGGCCAATCATGTTCTATTCTAATAATATATTCATCACACAATCAAAAAACGAATACAGAAATAAAAAAAAAACAAATTTAGGTCATGAAAAGTTTCTATATCACTTTATTGATGTACAGTTATTATCCGATGAATAAAAAAGGGGTTTGTTAAGGGAGAACATATGTTGATTTATATATTATAATATTGAACATATCCATCGCAATATCGTTCATGTTATATATACAGCGTGGCCCAAATAATCCGGAACTGCATATTTCCCGAGATATTTGGTCGGAATAACTGGTTTTAGCCGATGTAGAACCGAAAATTGAGAAAAATAATACCAAAATCAGCAATTTTGGTTGAATAGTTTTTGTTCCAGTTCGCACTTTACGGCCCCATGTCAGGGTTCAAATTTGACCGATTTCAACACAACCTTAGCCAGTTATTTCGCACCTTTCGCTTGTCACAGAAAGTGAACAATACATCTGCTTTCCTTAGCTAAACCGCACATTGTAAACAAAAATGATAATTAACAATGTCTATTTCCGTTCAATAATATGACAACTTTGATGCTAAATAAAAGGCAACAGTTTTGTTAAAATTGTTCAAACTTGAAACCAGATATGGGGTCACAAAATGCGACCCAAACGAAAACTGCTTACCGAAATTGCTGATCTTGATTTTCATTTTTCGAGACAATCGTTCAATGGTTGATTGGAGTATAACGTAATTATGTTATCAATGATTGTTTGGTAATCAAATTGGTAATTGCTTATTTCAATGACACGATTCAGGTAAATGCTTGATGTTAACATATAACGATCATCACTTTATTTTAATTCGATATACTGGAGCTGTTATTTTGACGAGGATAAACCAATTTTTTTATATTTTCGCCAGTATAACACATTGAAGAATATTCTCCATAAATCTTAGCCCATGCATTTTGGGGACCTGTCCTGATTTGGTTAAGGATTATAATTAAATGGTAGTAATTATATAACGTTTCATATCATATGAGATTTAGGGAATAAAGTGCAAACGAGGGCTCAAATGACACCAAATCTTAAAGAACATGACTCTTTTCTAAAAATCAGAACACCAATTGACAAAATGAGCGTACTCATATATAAAGGTTAGATTACTCGACTACAGCACAAATTTCACAATTAACACATGTGGGTCAGAAATCTCATTAACTTGTTAATTTTAACCTTGAGATGGACGTGCCACTCATATTTTCCGTTTTCTAATGTAACCACAGGGTTAACATTATTCTGTGTAGCCAACAGTGGTTAACAAACAAAGGTGGTGAGAATTCCGACCTTAAAGGGACAGTTTAGTTTTGGTTTAGAGGGCGCTCGATAAATATTTAACTTTTTGAGTAGATTACGAAATCATTGTTACATTTGAAAGAGCACACAATTTCAAAAACAGTATATTTTGATCAAAATCGATTCCGAAACAGCTGAAATATTTATGAATATATCCGACAAGAATAAAGGTTGGGGACCAACTTTATTAGATAATCATCCCACACATTTTTGAAAAAATACCGAAAAGGTTTTAACATTGTTTTTGATGATCTTTCTATTGAATAATTTATTTTAACCAAATATCACTTCCAACATGTTTGATTAAAAACATTGTTGAAACTTGAGGGGCCTCGAGTGCGCCCTCTTTTGTTAACGGCTACTGTTTGAATGAAAGCAGCCCTGTAACTGAACCATTCATATGTTTCCTACATTCCACCATTATTGAATTATACTCGTGAGTTAATGAGAACTAATATTCTGTTTGACTGAAACTGTACTGACCCTGTAATATACATATTTGAAGTCTAAATTTAATGTTTAAAGTCTGAAGATGCACATAGTGACATTTAATTATAATTAAAACATTAAATCCAATTGAATCTTAATATGAAATATTCAAAATTACACTCGAAAAAAAATCTATTAAACGAATCACCATGATCAAATAACACCGCATTACACAATGGACACCAACGATAGATCGATCGACTAGGCCTAATGCATTATATTTAAGTTTTCCCGTCAAATTTCCAAACGTTTTACATTCAATTTTATATAATTTTACTTCAGTTTCGTCCCGAAAAGCCTTCTTTAACTTATGTACCAATGAAAACTCCAATTTCGTCTTCGGTCGATCAATTTCACAAGAATTCCACTCTATTTAGTCGTTTTTCACAAATACTCGTCAATAACAATTCAAATTCGTTGGTGCGTTGCCATAGTTGCTGAACACATCCATGTTTGGACGGGAAAACCTATATCAAACAATACCAAACTAATAGATGAAATTTGTGAAATCACATGGGATGAGATGAATAACACTACCTTGGTATAAAGTTTAACCATGCTATACACAAAGGCCGGAATTCCCATGAGCGGATCAATTTTAATATCTGCATTAATCACCGAATAAAAGCGTAAATTTGAACCGATCAGTCCGTTTGCTAAACGTAACCCACATGTTACTCGTTGGCATATCCAACAATTCGTTGAATTTGACCAAATGTCACACATCTTACTCGAAATGAATGTATATCCTCTAAAAAGAATTCCGACCTTTAAGAAAATGTTGAGATACACGCATTTAAATTCAACTATATACTTATATTATTAAATCCAATTAAAATAGTTCCAAACATTCAGAATAATGCATAAATAAACACTATTAAACTATTCACAATGATAAAAAACATCGAATAAACCAATTACTGATATCATAACCGTTGGGTGAGAGTGAGAAGGGCGTTTAGTCGATGTTTGCTAAATTTAGTTTTGCATATCATTTTATACGTTAGAGCCTTTTTCATTTGATGCAATATTTTAGAATATTATTTCAAATTTTCAGAATATTTGTCAAATATAAAAATGACATGATTTAAGTTTATACGAGGCTCCAAATCTTTTAATATATTCTCAAAAGTTCAAAAAGTGATAGCGCCTTTCTCTTTCTCAACCGACAAATTAATGATAGTTCTTCCAATATACATCAAATAATCAGTAACACAAATATAATCCAAATAATCAGTAACACACATTCAAACTAACACATAACTTATATTAAACGAATCACCATGATCTAATAACACCGATTAAAACGTTTAAATATACATCTCAACTACATACATATAAGCCAAATAATCAGTAACACATTCAAAATAACGCATTAATAACGTATATTAAGCGAATAACCGTGATCTAATAACACTGATTTAAAACTAAAACTGCTATGATATTTTCGGATGAGAGAGAGAAGGGCGTTTAGTCGATTTATGCCAAATTTAGTTATGCATATAATTTTTAAAGTTCGAGCCTATTCCATTTGACGCAAAATTTTAGATTATTATTTACCATTTTAGGAATATTTGTCAAATATAAATTGACATGATTTACATATCTACATGGCTCCCAAACTTTAAATATATTCTCAAAAGTTCCAAAAGTGATAGCGCCTTTCTCTTTCTCAACAGACACATTAATGATTGTTCTTCTAACATACATCGAATTATCAGTAACACAAATATAATCCAACTAATCAAATACACAAATTCAAAATAACACATAACTTATATTAAACGAATCATCATGATCTAATAAAACCGATCAAAACGTTACAACTATAACTGCTATCAAATTTTCGGATAAGAGTGAGAAGGGTGTTTGGTCGATTTTTGCCAAATTTAGTTTTGCATATCATTTCACAAGTTATAGCCTTTTCAATTAGATGCCAAATTTCAGATTGAATTAAATTGTCAAATTTGGGGAATATTCTGTCAAATATAAA
This sequence comes from Echinarachnius parma, assembly GCA_037951105.1. Taxonomy (NCBI): domain Eukaryota; kingdom Metazoa; phylum Echinodermata; class Echinoidea; order Clypeasteroida; family Echinarachniidae; genus Echinarachnius; species Echinarachnius parma. Next base: position 45,098 of record JBAMJV010005610.1, on the reverse strand, counting down.
GTATAGCTGAATTACGTTTCCACAAAGCTACCAAACTTTGAACGCGATCAACTCTAGCACCCTTCACTTTCTCAACCAGTGATGATAGATCTTGCAATATACATCTCAACTACCTATACACACAATCAAAATAATCAGTAAGAAACATTCAAAATCCGGCTTAAATGACGTATATTAAACGAATAACCATTATCTAACAACACCGATTAAAACTATAACTGATATCACTTTGTCGGGTGAGAGTTAAAAGGGCGCTAAGTAGATTTTTGCTAAATGGAGTTCTGAATACCATAATACAAGTTGGAGCCTTTTATATTTGATGCCAATTTGCAGATTATTATTATTATTTCAAACTTTTATAATATTTGTCAAATATAAAATTGAGCTGAATTGAAATTCTACAAGGCTCCCAAACTTTAAGCATTATTGTCTTTAAAGTTAAAAAAGTGATAGCGCCCTTATCTTTCTCAACCGACAAATTGTAGATAGTACATTTGTGTATAATTTAAATCCAATGAAATCAGTACCAAACACTCAAAATAACCAATAAATAACGTACTTCCGTGTGTCTCAAAGAGAATGGAACAGTAACAAAAAAAAATTATGCTTAACAATTTGTAGTTTATTTGGTATTATCTTATAGGGGAACAGTTGTGTTTTCAAACGCACTAAGTTGACATATTTCCTATCAGCAGATCTCGCATTATGTCCGATTGTATATTGATTTACGAAACCCATTTTTACCGATTCTCGTATTACACTTTAACAGTTCTTAATGGTGTCGCAAAACTAAAGCGTTATTGCCTGGAAACTCTTATTGGAATCGATGGAAAATATTTGTTAGGCTTTGTGTTTTGAATATTAACACCATAAAGAGTCGACAATAACTCACGATCCAAATAAGCTGACATAAGCCTGGTGATTTTGTTTTAATGTGACGCTAAATATTAATATTTTCCATTTTACATTTATACCCTAAAACATATTTTCCGACTGTACCATTCTTTTCGAGACACACGGTATACTAAACTGATATCACAACTGTTAATAGACATAAAACTTTGCGCCGGCGCACAGCACCGGCGTTAGAATTAACAAGGTTTATAGCAAACTTCAGCTTTGCCTACATTTCTAAAACATAATACACGATATCACGACTTATACATTGCACACTCAAACTTGATTTAAAGTTATCACAAATAAAGTCTTTTTCTGTTATTAATCTTTCCAATTAGTTTTCTCTACTAGCGTATTTTTGTTTATCTGTTCTCCATTGTCGCGTCCATGTCACTTCATATTCAAAGGTGTAACACATGGTTGCTCTCGAAGTGGAAACATTTAGACCCCCTGTCCGCCATGTTTGTGGCGTATCAAATACATGCACATATTAAGCAAATTCTACCCCCACCCATTTTTAGCACAAAGACCTCTACAAGGTGGCATACGCAAATTACCCTAGTTTCGCATTTTCAGTACATAATTATTTACCAAATTACTATTGCATTTAGAGATCAGTATACGTTTACCAAAACATTAATTTGTAAAGACTTCAGGTAGACCAACCAAATATATCCTGTAGCCCGTCACGAATAGATACCCTATTTTTCCCCTTAATATTTCGCTAATATTGTAATGAAAGTTGTATCCCTTGTTCTCCGCGAACCTAATCAGAAAGTATATATATATTTGTCTATTTCCGCGAATTTATGTTTTGCGAAAATGTTACAATTTTATGTTATGCAAAAATGTCAAAAATATTTTGCGACATTTTGACTAATCATGCGAACACTATAGAACCCACTGCAAATGCAAAGCGATAACACCCGTCCGGGCAGTTTTTTTATGTTCCGCATATGGTAAAACAAATCCTAATGAATTATTCATAAGCAGCGATGTAGGTCATGGGCTACTCATGAATATTCATAACTAGGATTAGGATTTGGTTGAGCTGAGGGTTATAATTACAATAAGACAGTTTACGTGCCTACTGGTCGTGCTATGTTGTGTGTTTGTTTTGCATGATTTACATGTGTAGTCATTTAACATTTTAAATTGTAAAGGTAGGTGTCAAACGGTAAACAATACTGCAGCTACTAAGTATCGTTGACTTAACATTATGCAATTCTCTAATACTGCACTTCAAAAGAGCTGGTGAAATCAAGGCTCAGTTTACCATTTTTTCTGGTAATTTATCTTTTTACAAACTTGTTTGCAGTTTAAATTTTGTATGTGTATCTGTGAATCATGTAAATAATGTGATCTTATTCTTAGCATTAAGCACTCTACAACCTTGAAATTATTTAAAAAGATTAATCTGAATGGTATCGAATTTAATTTAATTGAAATAATTGCGCAGGAGATCTATCACAGGTCGGTCTTTCTGGTGAACGACTGGTCCTTCCCCGATGTATTTCCCGTGGTGAACATGCGGCACATGAGCACCCGTCCTCCGGGGCCGGCCTCGTAGCCTAGCTCGAAGCTCTGGCACGCTGGCTCGGTGCTGCACGCCATGGCGCATTCGATCTTGGATTGCACGGGTATCGAGGAAAGGAGCTTCGCGGAGCCAGCCTTCCCAGAAGAGCTCGGGGCCACGAAGGTGGACGAACTCATTTTTCGGCGTGATTCTATTACAGAAATTATGAGTAAGAAAATGGTTGAGGAAACTATGTTAACATTAATAATCATTTAATTTATCTATACAAAATTCCAATATGCTCTGTTGTTATAAGAGAAATTGATATAAAGAACGATGAAACAAAATTGAATGGAAAACGTTGTCCCGAGTATTTATTAAGTGTATCATTATTTCAATGTTATTCACTAAAACTACATTGCACGCAGAGTGTATTCATGCAGCGTAATTGAAATTTATAATCATATAAAATGAACAAATAATCAAGATTAAGAAAAGGAAAACTAATATCAACAATTTTCTTCGAATTCGATGAATTAGTGAACAAAGGAAATATCGTCATAAGATAAAAGCAGATCTATTCAATTGAAATGTTTTCAATATCAAGTGACATATATCCTGATCTTAAAAAGTAGCTCAAGTGCAATCAATGACTTCAAATTAATATTAAAGGATGCTTAGAAAACATAATGCAATAACACAAGAAGTAATGAAGACAGTCCCACAGTTCGAATGTTCTCTTTTTATCATGTAAGTATTAAGATAACATTCATTCATAAATCGGTGTTGGGTGGCACCAGCACCAAGAAAAAAAATGTTGGTTGCCAAGTTGGGCGTATGAAATTGTGAATCAATTACATACATTAGTTCCATTAGTTTGTGGTTCGTTCGTTCATTTATTGACCTTCATCGTTGCGAGAAAATCATGTAAATTCAAACCTGTGTATAAAACGCACCAACGAGAAGCAGGACTGGTCACTGTAGACAGGTCACCCTCTATTTGTAGGTTCCTTACCATTGTTTTTAGTCTGTACAGGATCAATTTTGATGGGCATTGTCGGCAGCTTTGCTGCTATAGCTAGGTGGCTATTAAGACAGGGTTTTACTGTAAAATTAATGTTACTTACTTTTCTGGCAACTGGATCCTTCGAAGCCCGCTGCACATGTGCATTTATATCCGTCCATCTGGTCGGTGCACGCCCCACCATTGAGGCAAGGGTTTGACAAGCATCCATCTATGTCTATTGAAAGATGATAATATGAGTTAAATTTAATTTATGTCAGACGACATAAAACACATATTTGCAAAACCTGTAAGGAGGCATCACAATCAAGTCAAATAAATCTTGATTTCAAAATACAAGCTCAACAACATTTTCCTCCTAATTTAGCATCACGACACAATTTTGATTTGAGAGTTTACATAGAAATGAGTATAGTCTAACATTTCACATGCTCATGCGTATTTAAAATAAACAGAGGAGTAGGAGAAATTATAAATACGAAGATTGAGAAAAATGTGTTAAAGGGATAGTAACGTTTTGGTCAAACTCAATTTAGTAACCGAAACCTGCACCATAATTTTGCAAAATATACAAAATAATATTTATAACTCTACAATGCTAAAACGTATACAAAAATTACAAACAAATAAAGTGAAAATCCTGTTGTTATTAAAAAAGAGCCGTTAAAACTTTAAAAAGCGCTCTCATTGGTTTCAGCCATTTTAAATACACAATTATGAATGAAACCTCTTTCGAACATTTTAAAAATAATGCAAGCGTTTTGTATCGAACAAATCTGGGGCCCCCAATAAATTCCAATTGGATATATTTATTGATATTTCAACTGTTTCTGAACCGATTTCGATAAAATTTATTTAATTCTGTTATGCAAATTGTATGCTCCTTCAAATTTGAAACTCAATTTGTCATTACCGCACACAACATTATTTTGTGCAGCGCCGTCAATACCATTTTAAGTAACAATTAAGTATGCTAATGGAGGAATTTGTATATACAAATTAAATGATTATTAAAGTTATTTCCGAATTTCTCCATTAGCATACTTGATTAATAATGGAAAAATTCGTACAGATCGCAAAAAAAAGATTGACGAGAAAATGTTATCCATACTACTAATACGATTGTATCATTTTCTTAACAATTAATCGATACGAATAATACATAATAACGCAATTATGTCCATTGTTTCATGTTATTCATACAAATTAATTGGCACGCCGAATGTATTCATGCAGCGGAATTGAGGTTGGTAATCCTAACAAAATGAACAAATGAACATACTCTAGATCAAGAAAGAGAGAATCGATATTCAATATTTTCTTCGAATACGATGAATGAATGACCAAAGACCATAATAATTAAGACATCATTCGATATATAACGAGATCTGTTTAATTAATATTTTTGTACGCAAGGAAGCATTCTGAGTGAATCTCAAGTTCCACACGTATATCAAGATTAAAGGGGTATTCCGGGCCTGATAAAACTATTCGTTATTTGAATAAGCAGAACAAGAGGAATAAATGGTGAAAATTTGATCAAAATCGGACAGGAAACACGGGAGTTATACCTATTTGAACATCATGTAGTAATGAGCGATCGTTTCAAAATTGCCGCCAAATGCAACATCATTCACGAGCAACTCGCCATGGCTTTAGTTCATGAAAATACACTTATTTCTCATTTTCATAGCTAACAAATTAATTTTCTCTGCTTTTTTTCACGAATTCATAGAAGAATATCGATGGGCCAACCTCATTGGAGTTTGTAAGCTCATACATTTGCTTTGTTATGAGAAAATTTCCATGTAGAATGGCTGCAGCTCGCAAGTGACGTCACGATCGATAGCAATTGCGAACGATACTAAAAATCGGAGCAAAGTTCATCCTGTCATAACTTTTTTATTGCTCTACCGTTTTGGCTCAGATTTTCGATCATGATTCTTCATATTCACCTCATGTTATAGCAGACATTACATTTCTTGGGTGGATTCCCCTTTAAGTGAATTACACCCTTATCTTAAATCAAATCTTAAAGTTGCGATAACACAGCAAGTAATTAACGCAGTCCCACTGGTCGAAGATTCTGTTTTGTAACATTTTAGTATTCTGATAAACTTAATTTAATTATATTGGTTGCCAAGTAAGGCGAATGAAATTGTCAATTAAACATATTTTTTCCGTAAGTGTTCAGATGCCTAGTTCATTCATTTCTTGACCTGCATCTTGTCTTGAGTCAAGCCTGTGCAGTGTCGTAGCGTGGTTGGACCGATTTTGTTTGTATTTATTTATTCATTTTATTCAATTAATTTATCTTATTTATTTATTTTTGTCGGGGGGGGGGGGGGGGGAGCACGCACAATTATTGGGGGCATTTCTTTGGGGTGTATTTTTTTTCTTCTTTTCTTGTTTAAATATCCCCCCGTCACTACGCCACTGAACCTGTGCGAAGACACACAAATGGGAAGCAAGACTGGTCCCTGCAGACAGGTCACACCGCCCCCCTTTTTGAAGGTTTCATATCATTGTTTCAGTACAGGTTAAATTGTGATGGTCATTGTTGGCAGCTTGGCTGCTATAGCCAGGTGGCAACTATTCAATACATGTTCCTGCAAAGGTAACTTACTTTCTTGGCAGTTGGATCCTTCGTAGCCCGCTGCACATGCGCATGAATATCCGTTGACCTGGTCGGTACATGACCCTCCATTTTGACAAGGGGTCGATGAACATTCATTTATGTCTGTCGGGAGATGTTCAATGTTCAATGTTTTATTTCTCATGTCACCCTGTCGTAGGGTATTGAAGAAAATCACATTTAGCACAATATAACAAATATATACAGATATATATACACATATTCAAAACATATATCACAAAATATAACATGTAACATAAAACAAACAGGAAGTAAGTTAATTGCAATTTTAAAATCGATCAGAAATATAAACTTTCGAAAATGTGAAGATCATTGAGATGATAAACTCGGTCTTGTCAAATTTAATTTCCCTATACCTTTACTAAAAGGTGATATTACTTTAAGAGTGAAACCGCTATGCAATGATGACCAAATAAATGAACAGTGATACTGACAAGTTAGCAGGAAACTATTAATAATAATCTAAAGTAAGTTTGTAAAAATGAACTATTCCAGAATCAATATAGTAATATACCTAACTTTCATAATTATGGGGGCTAAATAATCATTATAATATGGTGTGAAGACGATATTTAGCAAACAAAGACAAACAAATAAAACGCAATCGCAATATTTATAATAATAATAAAGAAGTAAAAGAAAGAAAACAAGGTCCATCGCAAGCTATGAATTGACCAAGGAAATGTTACTATCAAGAGAATGCACAACAGATATTGAAATATCAATGCAGTAGAGAAGAAAAAAAAACCAAGAGCAAAAACTATAGATGAAAAGGAAGTACAGTTTGAATTATGTCTGAGCTTTCACAATTATCACCATGTTGTTTGAATAATTATCAAGTACAATGTAGATTATGCACGCTATCTTCGAATAATTCTAAACAGAACATTCCAGGTAACAATAGGCACGGTATTGTGAAACATATTTTGGACAAGCTTGAGATATGCTTGAGGTCTCCCACAAGGGATTGTCATAATTCCACTATTGGCGCAGGAAGGAATGCCAACCCACGTCCAGCTTTATTATTCAGATGATGTGGCCGTCTGGTCAAAATTATGCTAATGTTTAATAATCTAAAAATTGCATTACAGTGTGATATTCATAATATTTTTAAATGGTTTGCCAAATAGAAAATGCAATTGACCCAAAATAACAAATGTTATTTCATTGATTTCCATCAATAAATGTCTAGAATAAAGGACAATGTATTGAAGGTATACGTAATAAACAACAAAGTGCTGTGTAATTTCTTGGAAAGAACCTTCAATACCTCCCTCACACGGAAGACACATATTGAAGATGTTTTTATACGTTATAAACAGTGTATTAAACTATCAAACTGTTTGACTGGCCCTGACTGATGTGAAGGAGCGGAAGCCAGAGGCAAATATTGAGAGATGAACTAACATACTAGATGAACTAAACCCCTCCAAATAAGTTCTGAAACTCAGGTTTGATCGATTATATCTCTTTTCTTATGTTGGTTACATTTGGTGTTTGAGAATGGTGATGCGTTTTCCAATTTTTTTCTGAAAACATATATTTGTGAACTTGTTGAAGGAATGGAATCCTAAAGATGTTACCTTTCTATAATAAGAATATTATTTTTGGGTGGTGGTACCCTTTAACTTTCGACCCTTCCCCCTTTTCAGCTGTATCATACTTAACCTTTTGATAGAATCGTTACGGACATGGTCGTATTGGATAAATAGGCAATTGGACTTTACAATGATACCAAATTTGATAGGTTAAGATTATTTTAAGACGTTACAATCTTGGATACAACTTTAACATTAACAAAATACGACACAAGAGTACATTTTCCGAATTGAATACTCTCAGTCCATTTTGTGAGATTTGACTTCTGACCGTCCTCCATTCTGAAGTGCACTGCGTATTCCCCGATTTAAAATAAATTACAAATAATGCCCTTTTTTAAAGGGAAATAATCGTGCAATGCAATGCAAATTGACAATAAGAGTGATATAATCGATCAAAGTTGAGTTTCCGTACTTTGTTGAGGGGTTTGTATCCTGATAGATAAATAGGTACATCCATATGCTGACCCTAAGATATTTATACGCCCAGTAATTGATTATGAAATCGAGCTGAATGGCTCGGCCAAAAAATCAATAGTTGTGTCCACACGGTCGGCCCAGATTTCATGTTTTCTTGTAGTTATATTGTAGTTTTCAACCTTGTGGATTGTGGCCATGCTAAACTTTAAGTTTTGAAACTTAGATATTTGAGACTTAAAGATTTGAAATCACGGGATAACTTCAGGGCATGTCCATGGTAACTCGCATTACACTTAATGGGACATTGACTACTTCAATGTGCTGTAACTCCATTATTTAATGGAACTGTAGGCTGATTTTATTACCAATGATTAAGTAGATGTGCCCTTACTAGACAACGCAAAACAGACTGACAGAGCTACCTTTTAGTCCAGTAGACATCACTAGGGCCTAGAAATGCATATGTGCAATGTTTTTTCTTACTATTCATGTTCTAAATGGTTTCTAGAGAAAACTCGCCTTGATGCCACCTTAGTAAAATTTCATCCATAAATAGCGATTGAACTTTGACATTTGGCACTTGTGTGTACATCTAACTGACAATTTAAGGAGTATGTTACATACCTGTTCCGCAATGGGTATCGGTGTATCCCGCAACGCAGTTGCAAATGTATGAGTTAACTTGGTCCACACAGGTGGCTCCGTTATAACATGGACTCGACAGACATTCATCCGTATCTATGAAGATGTTTTAGATAAAACACAATAACTATTACAGTTTGTTTGTCTTAATGGCTAACCAGCAAATTATAATGCTGTGAAAAAAGTCATAATATTTGTTAGAAAATATAGTTAAATACTAAAAATCATGGTGGAATACGATAAGTTGTATTTCTCTCATTGCTCAAAAAAAAAAAAAGATTGACGAGGAAATGTTATCCATAGTACTAATAAAATTGTCTCATTTTCTGAACAATTAATCGATACGAATAATAAATAACGCAATTATGTTCATTGTTTCATGTTATTCATACAAATTAATTTGCACGTCGAATGTATTCATGCAGCGTAATTGAAGTTTGTAATCCTAACAAAATGAATACATACTCTAGATCAAGAAAGAGAGAATCGATATTCAATTCAATTCAATTCAATTCAATCCCCAATTCATCGACGTGTATTTCGTCTTTTAAAACGGCCAACGTAAAATTGTCCGAAGAAGGCCTGATACGAACCACTGATCCTTTTGTAATTGTCTCGCCTACCCCGCAGTTAGCGATGTTAAACACGGTACTTCGCAACAAAATAGAAGCATCGCACAAACCCCAGGGGCCAAACTTTGGAGGCGCAAAAGACCCCTTTACCACCGGGTACAGCACAGAAGACTCATATTTTTGGTTTTGTTACATTCTCCTCTAAATATTCATATGTTCAACAATCAGTACGCTTTTCGATGCACAAAAGACCTCTGGGCTGCCGGTCTATAATAAGTAAGACATCATTCGACATATAACAAGATCTGTTTAATTATTATTTTTTTTAACGCAAGGAAGCATTCTGAGTGGATCTCAAGTTCCACACATATATCAAGATTAAGTGAATTACACCCTTATCTTAAATCAAATCTTAAAGTTGCGATAACACAGCAAGTAATTAACGCAGTCCCACTGGTCGAAGATTCTGTTTTGTAACATTTTAGTATTCGGATAAACTTAATTTAATTATATTGGTTGCCAAGTAAGGCGAATGAAATTGTCAATTAAACATATTTTTTCCGTAAGTGTTCAGATGCCTAGTTCATTCATTTCTTGACCTGCATCTTGTCTTGAGTCAAGCCTGTGCAGTGTCGTAGCGTGGTTGGACCGATTTTGTTTGTATTTATTTATTCATTTTATTCAATTAATTTATCTTATTTATTTATTTTTGTCGGGGGGGGGGGGGGGAGGGGAGCACGCACAATTATTGGGGGCATTTCTTTGGGGTGTATTTTTTTTCTTCTTTTCTTGTTTAAATATCCCCCCGTCACTACGCCACTGAACCTGTGCGAAGACACACAAATGGGAAGCAAGACTGGTCCCTGCAGACAGGTCACACCGCCCCCCTTTTTGAAGGTTTCATATCATTGTTTCAGTACAGGTTAAATTGTGATGGTCATTGTTGGCAGCTTGGCTGCTATAGCCAGGTGGCAACTATTCAATACATGTTCCTGCAAAGGTAACTTACTTTCTTGGCAGTTGGATCCTTCGTAGCCCGCTGCACATGCGCATGAATATCCGTTGACCTGGTCGGTACATGACCCTCCATTTTGACAAGGGGTCGATGAACATTCATTTATGTCTGTCGGGAGATGTTCAATGTTCAATGTTTTATTTCTCATGTCACCCTGTCGTAGGGTATTGAAGAAAATCACATTTAGCACAATATAACAAATATATACAGATATATATACACATATTCAAAACATATATCACAAAATATAACATGTAACATAAAACAAACAGGAAGTAAGTTAATTGCAATTTTAAAATCGATCAGAAATATAAACTTTCGAAAATGTGAAGATCATTGAGATGATAAACTCGGTCTTGTCAAATTTAATTTCCCTATACCTTTACTAAAAGGTGATATTACTTTAAGAGTGAAACCGCTATGCAATGATGACCAAATAAATGAACAGTGATACTGACAAGTTAGCAGGAAACTATTAATAATAATCTAAAGTAAGTTTGTAAAAATGAACTATTCCAGAATCAATATAGTAATATACCTAACTTTCATAATTATGGGGGCTAAATAATCATTATAATATGGTGTGAAGACGATATTTAGCAAACAAAGACAAACAAATAAAACGCAATCGCAATATTTATAATAATAATAAAGAAGTAAAAGAAAGAAAACAAGGTCCATCGCAAGCTATGAATTGACCAAGGAAATGTTACTATCAAGAGAATGCACAACAGATATTGAAATATCAATGCAGTAGAGAAGAAAAAAAAACCAAGAGCAAAAACTATAGATGAAAAGGAAGTACAGTTTGAATTATGTCTGAGCTTTCACAATTATCACCATGTTGTTTGAATAATTATCAAGTACAATGTAGATTATGCACGCTATCTTCGAATAATTCTAAACAGAACATTCCAGGTAACAATAGGCACGGTATTGTGAAACATATTTTGGACAAGCTTGAGATATGCTTGAGGTCTCCCACAAGGGATTGTCATAATTCCACTATTGGCGCAGGAAGGAATGCCAACCCACGTCCAGCTTTATTATTCAGATGATGTGGCCGTCTGGTCAAAATTATGCTAATGTTTAATAATCTAAAAATTGCATTACAGTGTGATATTCATAATATTTTTAAATGGTTTGCCAAATAGAAAATGCAATTGACCCAAAATAACAAATGTTATTTCATTGATTTCCATCAATAAATGTCTAGAATAAAGGACAATGTATTGAAGGTATACGTAATAAACAACAAAGTGCTGTGTAATTTCTTGGAAAGAACCTTCAATACCTCCCTCACACGGAAGACACATATTGAAGATGTTTTTATACGTTATAAACAGTGTATTAAACTATCAAACTGTTTGACTGGCCCTGACTGATGTGAAGGAGCGGAAGCCAGAGGCAAATATTGAGAGATGAACTAACATACTAGATGAACTAAACCCCTCCAAATAAGTTCTGAAACTCAGGTTTGATCGATTATATCTCTTTTCTTATGTTGGTTACATTTGGTGTTTGAGAATGGTGATGCGTTTTCCAATTTTTTTCTGAAAACATATATTTGTGAACTTGTTGAAGGAATGGAATCCTAAAGATGTTACCTTTCTATAATAAGAATATTATTTTTGGGTGGTGGTACCCTTTAACTTTCGACCCTCCCCCCTTTTCAGCTGTATCATACTTAACCTTTTGATAGAATCGTTACGGACATGGTCGTATTGGATAAATAGGCAATTGGACTTTACAATGATACCAAATTTGATAGGTTAAGATTATTTTAAGACGTTACAATCTTGGATACAACTTTAACATTAACAAAATACGACACAAGAGTACATTTTCCGAATTGAATACTCTCAGTCCATTTTGTGAGATTTGACTTCTGACCGTCCTCCATTCTGAAGTGCACTGCGTATTCCCCGATTTAAAATAAATTACAAATAATGCCCTTTTTTAAAGGGAAATAATCGTGCAATGCAATGCAAATTGACAATAAGAGTGATATAATCGATCAAAGTTGAGTTTCCGTACTTTGTTGAGGGGTTTGTATCCTGATAGATAAATAGGTACATCCATATGCTGACCCTAAGATATTTATACGCCCAGTAATTGATTATGAAATCGAGCTGAATGGCTCGGCCAAAAAATCAATAGTTGTGTCCACACGGTCGGCCCAGATTTCATGTTTTCTTGTAGTTATATTGTAGTTTTCAACCTTGTGGATTGTGGCCATGCTAAACTTTAAGTTTTGAAACTTAGATATTTGAGACTTAAAGATTTGAAATCACGGGATAACTTCAGGGCATGTCCATGGTAACTCGCATTACACTTAATGGGACATTGACTACTTCAATGTGCTGTAACTCCATTATTTAATGGAACTGTAGGCTGATTTTATTACCAATGATTAAGTAGATGTGCCCTTACTAGACAACGCAAAACAGACTGACAGAGCTACCTTTTAGTCCAGTAGACATCACTAGGGCCTAGAAATGCATATGTGCAATGTTTTTTCTTACTATTCATGTTCTAAATGGTTTCTAGAGAAAACTCGCCTTGATGCCACCTTAGTAAAATTTCATCCATAAATAGCGATTGAACTTTGACATTTGGCACTTGTGTGTACATCTAACTGACAATTTAAGGAGTATGTTACATACCTGTTCCGCAATGGGTATCGGTGTATCCCGCAACGCAGTTGCAAATGTATGAGTTAACTTGGTCCACACAGGTGGCTCCGTTATAACATGGACTCGACAGACATTCATCCGTATCTATGAAGATGTTTTAGATAAAACACAATAACTATTACAGTTTGTTTGTCTTAATGGCTAACCAGCAAATTATAATGCTGTGAAAAAAGTCATAATATTTGTTAGAAAATATAGTTAAATACTAAAAATCATGGTGGAATACGATAAGTTGTATTTCTCTCATTGCTCAAAAAAAAAAAAAGATTGACGAGGAAATGTTATCCATAGTACTAATAAAATTGTCTCATTTTCTGAACAATTAATCGATACGAATAATAAATAACGCAATTATGTTCATTGTTTCATGTTATTCATACAAATTAATTTGCACGTCGAATGTATTCATGCAGCGTAATTGAAGTTTGTAATCCTAACAAAATGAATACATACTCTAGATCAAGAAAGAGAGAATCGATATTCAATTCAATTCAATTCAATTCAATCCCCAATTCATCGACGTGTATTTCGTCTTTTAAAACGGCCAACGTAAAATTGTCCGAAGAAGGCCTGATACGAACCACTGATCCTTTTGTAATTGTCTCGCCTACCCCGCAGTTAGCGATGTTAAACACGGTACTTCGCAACAAAATAGAAGCATCGCACAAACCCCAGGGGCCAAACTTTGGAGGCGCAAAAGACCCCTTTACCACCGGGTACAGCACAGAAGACTCATATTTTTGGTTTTGTTACATTCTCCTCTAAATATTCATATGTTCAACAATCAGTACGCTTTTCGATGCACAAAAGACCTCTGGGCTGCCGGTCTATAATAAGTAAGACATCATTCGACATATAACAAGATCTGTTTAATTATTATTTTTTTTAACGCAAGGAAGCATTCTGAGTGGATCTCAAGTTCCACACATATATCAAGATTAAGTGAATTACACCCTTATCTTAAATCAAATCTTAAAGTTGCGATAACACAGCAAGTAATTAACGCAGTCCCACTGGTCGAAGATTCTGTTTTGTAACATTTTAGTATTCGGATAAACTTAATTTAATTATATTGGTTGCCAAGTAAGGCGAATGAAATTGTCAATGAAATATATTTTCCCCGTAGGTGTTCGGATGCATAGTTCATTCATTTCTTGACCTGCATCTTGTCTTGAGTCAAGCCTGTGCAGTGTCGTAGTGTGGTTGGACCGATTTTGTTTGTATTTATTTATTTATTTTATTTAATTAATTAATTCATTTTTTTTTTCTTTGGGGGGGGGGGGGGGGGGGGAGAGCACGCACACTAATTGGGGGCATTTCTTTGGGGCGTATTTTTTTCTTCTTGTTTAAATATCCCCCGTCACTACGCCACTGAACCTGTGCAAAGACACGCAAATGGGAAGCAAGACTGGTCCCTGCAGACAGGTCACACCGCCCCCCTTTTTGAAGGTTTCATATCATTGTTTCAGTACAGGTTAAATTGTGATGGTCATTGTTGGCAGCTTGGCTGCTATAGCCAGGTGGCAACTATTCAATACATGTTCCTGCAAAGGTAATTACTTTCTTGGCAGTTGGATCCTTCGTAGCCCGCTTCACATGCGCATGTATATCCGTTGACGTGGTCGGTACATGACCCTCCATTTTGACAAGGGGTCGATGAACATTCATTTATGTCTGTCGGGAGATGAAAAGGAAGTACAGTAAAGGACAATGTATTGAAGGTATACGTAATAAACAAATATTAAAGTGCTGTGAAACAGAATTTCTTGGAAATAACCTTCAATACCTCCCTCACACGGAAGATACATATTGAAGATGTCTTTATACGTTGTAAACAGTGTATTAAACTATCAAACTGTTTGACTGGCCCTGACTGATGTGAAGGAGAGGAAGTCACAATACAAGATTGAGAGATGAGCTAACATACTACACGGGAACGGCCGCATGGCCCAGGGTATAGAGAATATAATTTAAATGCATTGAGGAGGGCTTTGTCTAACGTCTAGTTGAACTATAGCCTGACAAATAATAGGTACATGTATATGCTGACTGATAGACACGAAACCTTGAGCGTTCTTTGTTAACGCGACAAATGCAAAAATCCACTATGCCCGCCAAAACAGGATAATTGGCCTTTTATGCCCACCTAAATGATATAACATCTATCAATTTGAATAATATTTTACAAAAATGTATTGAATTGGATTTTGTTCCTTGAGTTAATTATAATTCAAATAATACGGCATATTTGCTAAAAAGCTGTCCATTTAGGGCACAATTAAGATACAAAATGGCCGCCAAACCAATGTTGTATGTACAGTATAAACTGATAACTATATACACATGGAATCAGTAGTACATAAATAGGCCAAGTCTCCCTGTATACTATATACACTTTATACACATGGAATCGGTAGTATATAAATAGGCCAAGTCTCCCTATGGCGGTGTGAACAATTTTGTTTTGAGTGAAGACTGTTCTGTTATGCCTTTTCTCAAGCTGAAGAGTGCACATCATAATTTTGTTAAGGTTTTTGTCAATTTCAAAAATCCACAATGCCCACCAAAACAGGGAAATTTGCCAATTATGCCCCCCTGAATGATAAGACCCAATTTAAATTACATTTTACAAAAATATATTGAATTGGATTTTTTTCCTTGAGTTTATTATAATTCAAATGAAACGGCATATTTGCTAAAAAGCTGTTTATTAACATCAAGGGCACGTCCACGAACAGATAGAAGGGGAGGGGGAGTAGCAGTCTATGCCAAACAGAATCTCAACGCCACACGCCTTGATGTCCCAATCCCAGATAACTTAGACATTATTTGGGTTAAGCTATACGACCTCATCGAAACCCGAGATCGATACCCTGCATCGTAGTCGCCGCGGTATACTACCCTCCAAGAAGTCCTGTCGGTGAGGATCTCCTCGCCCACATCACAACTACAATCGAAAATATCCTTACTGAACAACCAGACTCGGGAATCATAATCATGGGAGATTTCAATCGTCTTGACCTTGGTACCATCCTCTCTGATTCATCAGTGCAAATAGTTCATCAACCAACAAGAAATTATGCGATCTTAGATAAAGTCATTACAAATCTAACTCATCACTATCAACCAATCGGTTACAGTCCGTTATTCCGAAGGTTCGTTATTCCGAAGGTTCAGTTATTCCGAAGGTTCGTTATTCCGAAGGTTCGTTATTCCGTAGGTTCGTTATTCCGAAGGTTCGTTATTCCGAAGGTTCGTTATTCCGAAGGTTCGTTATTCCGAAGGTTCGTTGATCCGAAAATAAAATCGGGTTCGTTATTCCGAAAATTAAATCGGGCTTGTTATAATACTATAGTTTGTGTTTTGTTTATTTAATTTACAGCCTGCATTAAGCATACCCCTCCCCCTTTCCCTCCCTTGGTCAGACCAATCAAACATTTAAGTTTATTTTATCTCTTTATATGAAATTATAGCATTATAACAAACCCAAATTCATTTTCGGATTAACGAACCCGATTTCATTTTAGGAATAGCGAACCTTCGGAATAACGAACCTTCGGAATAACGGACCTTCGGAATAACGAACCTTCGGAATAACGAACCCGATTTCATTTTAGGAATAGCGAACCTTCGGAATAACGAACCTTCGGAATAACGAACCTTCGGAATAATGCAACAAATGTTCGGATTAACGAACCCTATTTCATTTTCGGATTAACGAACACTCAGGTATAGGAAATTTGCGTGTTCGGAATAACGAACCTTCGGAATAACGAACCTTCGGAATAACGAACCTTCGGAATAACGAACCTTCGGAATAACGAACCTTCGGAATAACGAACCGCACCCAACCAATCAACATCCTTTCCCCGATCGGTCTCAGCGATCACCAGTGCGTGATAGGTCAACGGAAGATCAACCCTCTCAGGAGCAACACCGTTCGCAAACGCATCGTTAGACCAATGAAAGACAGCGATATTCGGGAATTTGGCCAGTGGATTAACCAACATGACTGGTCTGAGGTGACGAGTGCAGCTAGCGTAGATGACAAATGTTCTGCATTTTACAACGTTCTCAACGAGAAAATTGACTTTCATTTTCCACAGAAGACAACCTCCCTTCACAACGAGGATAAGGGGACGGTGGATGTCGCCATACATCAAATCTCTTATAAGAAAGCGGCAGATCGCCTTCAACCGTGGGGGAAAAGTGCACTTTGGAGACATTTCCGCAATAAAGTCAAAAGAGAAATTAGGAACGCGAAAAGAAACCAATACAATCTGGATGTGAAACACCTTAAACGCGCAAACCCTTCGAAATGGTAGCGGCGGCCGCCCAGGCACCGCTGGTTTTTAGGCATCTCTCGGTCGCCGCTGAAGTTTTAGCGCGGAGTTAAAATTTGGGCTGCGCCTGCTCACTTTTCACTCGCCGCCCAAACAGGTTTACTATGGCACTAACGCATAAGGTATGCCCGCTTAATTGGAATTAGGCGACTTGAATGGAGTCCAATGCGCGAGTATTCAATTCGAGTTATAAAATATAGACTTATAGCCACTAAATCTGACCTATAGCCACTAAATCTGACCTATAGCCACTAAATCTGACCTATATACACTAAATCTGACCTATAGCCACTAATCTGACCTATAGCCACCAAATTAGGGTTAGGGTTAGGGTTTAGGGTAGGGTATATATCCCCCGAAACTAAGACAAAACCCCTTCTGTTCCGCCACAAACCAAGCGAATCGCTGTGGCGCAATAGGAAGCGTGCTAGTCTGATAACCTAAAGACGCTGGGTTCGAAACCCAGCTTTGCCGCTTCTTTTGAGTAAACTCGTACTCAATGTTCGATATTATACAAGTCGGAAAATTCGGGTATGTGTGGTCTCTGACCAAGTCGCTAATTCACAAGGATTTGTAAACCTGTTTTGGAAAAAAAAAATTCGCCGCCCGGTCGCCGCTGGGAGATCTGTCGGTCACCGGGCGGCGAGTTCAAAATTGGTCGGCGTCCGGGCAGCGCCCGCTCGATTGACCGCGGCGTCTGCCCGATCATTGTTTAGTACACTGTTGCTCATAAAGTTGGAATATTTTTTTTAGATCCATCTTTTTCTTGTTTTGTGCGCCTAATGAATCATTTTAGACTAAAATAATGATTATAATTCATCATATCATAATGTTTCCAAACTACCAATGTGCAATAAATGGTTGCATGAATTTGCATTATTTAAGTCAGCCTTTTGTTTTGAGCTTTGAAAGGCAGGACCTTCGATGATTGGCCCCTTTTCCTCTCCAAAGCGTACGTCCAACAAGTCATCGTTATATGGGTCATTTCTCAGAGCTAGCGGTAAAATGTTCAACCAAAATTGGCACAGAGGCTCTCTAGGCCATACTTCGTCCAACGCCATTGGCTACACATCAAACGATGCGTGTGCTCCACCAGGAAGGGGTGTCAACAAACAATGTCCACTAGTTCGTTGGAACATCGCAGGTTACGGTCTATAAAATACTCAGACGTCATCGAGATGAGGGTAAATTAAATCCACCGACTCTCTAGGACGTCCACGATTGACCACCGGGATAGATTATTGGAAATTGCTTAACCTGTGCCGTAGAAACCGGAAATGCCAAAAAGGAGCCTTCGACGTCTACGAAGAAAACACTATGGAATCAACGCCTTCCGCCAAATTGTACATCAGAGATCGCTCTAACATGGTCAACGAGCAAGACAAACTACCAGGTGTCCACCCCATAACATGCAACCAAGATTAACCGGACGTCCCTGGACTAGGGAGTACAGAAGATTCCCACGTAGCCACTCGTGATATGTCATCTTAATGGGTACGAGCCATTCCACCGTTTGGCCGTCAGAACCTCAAGTTGTTTGGTAAATGCATACATCTTGGAGCTTCTCGCCACGTAATCGACGAACCCTTTGTCTTTCATCTGTTCGGTCAAATATGTTATGGCTCGTACCCAGTTAGATGACATATCACTAGTGTCCAGGCGGCAATCTTATGGGCTCCCTAGTCCAGGGACGTCCGGTAAATCTCGGTTGCATGGGTTGGACACTTGGTAGTTTGTCTTGCTCGGCGACCATGATAGAGCGATCTTTGATGTACAGTTTGGCGGAAGGCGTCGATTCCATAGTGTCTTCATCATAGACGGCGAAGGCTCCTTTTTGGCATTTCCTGCTTCTACGGCACAAGTTAAGCAATTTGCAATCATCTATCCCGGTGGTCAATCGTGGACGTCCTAGAGATTCCTGTAGTTTTAATTGACCCTCCTCGTGATGACGTCTGATGATTTTACAGACCGTAACCTGCGATGTTCCAACGAAATAGTGGACATCGCTTGTTGACACCGCTTCCTGGTAGAGCACACTCAGCACAGGCATCGTATGGCGTGTAGCCAACGGCGTTGGATGGAATATGGCCTAGAGAGTCTCCGTGCCAATTTTGGTTGAACATTTTACAGCCAACTCTGAGAAAATACACATAATGATGACTTGTTGGACATACGCTTTGGAGAGGGAAAGGGGCCAATCATCAAAGGTCCTGCCTTTCAAAGCTCAATACAAAGGGCTAAATTAAATTATGCAAATTAATGCAACTATTTATTGTACATTGGTAGTTTTGAAACATCATTATAATCATTATTTGTAGTCTAAAATCATTCATTATGCGCAAAAACAGGAAAGTATGAAAAGTATGAAATTCGATCTAAAAGAAAATATTCCAACTATATGAGCAACAGTGTATAGGCGCTACGGAAAAGTGCAAAAGAGATAACAGTTCATTTGTATCCGAAGTTTCACTGGAATATGCAGAAGGCACGCAAGAACACCAAGGGGCAAGCGGGGTACAGAGGCAAGGCAGCCGCCACCAGGATCTCCCCAACAGAAGAAAGAGGCAGAAGAGCCCAGGCAGAAGAGGACATGGATAGCGTCATGGAGGACAGGGAGGACAGGGACACCCACTTTGGGGCAGATGAGGACCTACCTTGCAGCCAACAGTCATTCCAAGAAGAGAAGGTAGCCCAGTTCTTTGAGGACAACCCATTATTTTATGACATAGGGGACTAGAATACGGTGAAGAGGAGACATCTGCTGGGGAGCTCGCCAAGTCTCTTGGGTTCGAAGGTAACGGGCGTACGCCATCCTCTCCCTCAGCCGGGCAAAGTGCTGGGATTGTGGTATCAACGGCATCGTAGACCTTGTTGACCTCTCAGATGCAGAGCAAAGTGTTGTTGTTGATGACCAGCCTGTATAAACCACATATATACCCAGATTGCCCGTGAGAAATTCCCGGCGGAGCCCGGCGGGCAGCCGCCGGTACGCCTACGGGACACCCACCGATCACCAAAACCATTATTTGAACAATATGAACAATGTTATGTTCGCACCTACCCTTCAAGAACTGTTGAACTCATTTTTTGCTACAATCAAAATTTAATTAACAGTATACATGCTGTTATTTAATGCTAGCTCTTTGATTATTTATGTTCGCCTCTGTCTATCAAGAACTTTGAACTTATACTTTGCTACAAACCACATTGAATTAACAGTATAATATTCTATTTTATTTAACGCTAGCAATTTGATTATTTATATATGACTTCCAATTAACGATTTCTTCCCGCGATGGTTGCGAACCTGGTCGTTAACCCATTTTTGGGGTGAGCATTCTCTCCACTTGCACGTGCATATGTATGTGCGTGTATACAATGTGTGTGTGCGCATGTAATCGGTGGTGTGATGTATTTGCGTGTTTGTCACGTCTTAGTCCTTTGTGCGTGTATGCGTAGCTGCGCCTGTAAGGGGAAAATCTACAGGGGGAATCAATTACATGTATATAGTGCATCATATGAATGAACATAATCTATGCGCTTGACAGTAAAATATTACAACAAATTACAGTAACAAAATTATCAAATCGAACTTACATACACGAAATTATACACATTTTGGAATTGGATCATTGTCCTATCTAAGGGGAAAATCTAGACAAATTTAATTCGTAAATAGGTGGGTTTTTAACAGTTTCTTTAAAGTGTCCAGGGTTGGTGCGGCACGGATGTTGGATGGGAGTTGATTCCACAGGGTTGGTGCTGAGATGCTGAAAGCGCGTTGACCGTAGTGTTGTGTGTGTGCTCTTGGGACTTGAAGAAGTTTCTGGGACTGAGATCGTAGGGAGCGGGATGGGGCGTATTGTTGCAGTAGTGGTAGTGCAGAGATAGCTGTGGTGCCATGCTGTGTTGGGCTTTGAAGGTTAGGAGTAGTACTTTGAATTGTGTCCGCTTGTGGATGGGAAGCCAGTGTAGATTGGATAGTATTAATGTGATGAAGGTCCGGGAAATAGCTCGTTCAGTTATTCTTGCTGCAATGTTGACAAGAACGGCGTTACAGGTGTCTAATCGGGAGTGAGTGTGGATTTTCGGTCGAGGCAGTTGCGGATGTGACCGATTTTCCGTATTGATGACATGGCAGAGCGACATACACTTGCTACGTGGGATTTCATGCTGGCGTGTTCATCGAAAATTACCACCATGTTTCTTGCTTCAGTCCTGTGGCCATATTCATAAAACCCCGATAAGCTAGTTGGTTGATCAAATCACAATTTCGATGTTCGCTAGGCTTAGCTGGTATTCACAAAAGGCCAATAGACTAAATTCGCTATCGTAGTCAAGGCCCGACCTAGCATAACAACCCATCTGTCTAAATTCCACAAGCATTTGGTATTCCACGACATTGTTAGTCGAAATGCGAACAATAACAACAATAGATCTGCGATGCGGACTTATTGCATTGAAATCTATTTATGTGGGACCTTCTGTTGGACTTACAACAAAGGCTGAAGTTGAATGACGACCTAGCACCCAGCTAAATTTTTCTTATTCACAAAAGCCAAATAGGACAAATTTGTAGCGACAACTGGGCAAAAATTTAGAGGTACTCTAAATCGCTAGCAAGTAACAATCTGCCCGGCTGTTGTGCATGTTGTGTGTATGCGTGTGGCGCGATCGTGAACATGGTAAGGAGAATATTCGAATAAGGGATATTAGAGATTTGTTATGATAGCGTGATGTTAGTTCAAAATAGTTCCCATAGTAACATACTTTTCCGTGTTTGTCCTAGCATCCTTGTACTTCAGCAATAACATCTTTTATCAGCTTAAATTACATGTTTTTATCTGGAGAGTAATTTGCCTTTATTTGTCCTTTGTGACATATTAGCTTACTTTTGCAGTTCGGATTGACTTTATGTGATTTCATTTCTGTTTTGATGAATCTATCTATATTCAATTCAAATTTTATTCAACACTTTAAAAAGCAAACATACAATGAAAATATAAATTACATAATACTATTTAATGCAATTTCGTTTCTGTTTTCACTGCAATTGAATAGTTTCCCTTGTCATGCTATCATATTTTAAGCGTGGCGGAGCTTGATCGTAATGAGGAGGGAGATGTATTTGGTTTTGCTTCATTGGGGTGGCTATGAAAACATGTGCTTACGCGTGACCCCCCCCCCCCCCCCCCGCCCCGAAAAAACATCATTCCTACACACGCTCATATCTACAGTAACACTCTTATACATTTAGGAATTCCCCTTCCTGTCACAACTGTTTAACAAGCATTATAGCAAGCTTTTTGTTTTGGACAAAAGTTACCGCCCTCCCCCCCCCCCCCCCCCGTTTACCCCAGATATAAAGACACTACTACTACTACTACCCCCCTTACTGTATCACGTTGTAGAACACATAACACACTCAATAAGACGCTTTTATGATTGGAACAATAAGGAACAATTCGTTCATTCACACGTTCGAGTAAGCTGCGCTTTTATGCGATGTCAAACAAACTTGCAACAGATGGAATGTTACCATGACAGCCACGATGAATAAATCATCCGAGTTGTTAGCTTGTTATCGGTATGCTTAGAAGTGCTTCTTGAATTACGATTTAGCAACCCGCTACGAAGATTTTAAATGGCTATTGTATTACAGGGCTTAGACGCTCGTTGATTGGTCGATATGGTAAGGGCATAGACAGCGTGCAAAATCTACGCACATACTAAAGACATACCCATGCACGTGTGTGTTGTGCACTGGTTTGTGAAAACAAAGGTGATCACCCAAGCGAGTTGTGTGAGTTCCCCGCTTGTTATCGTCCAAACTGGCATTTTGGCAAGGAGATAAGGCCTAGCTGACAGATAGGCTATCGGACTTTTATGAATATGTCCACAGGCTTCGATAATAGACTCGCCAACAGTAATATAGACACGTGTTGACGGCGTGGCAAGGAATTTGGAAGACAAGTGCAAGACTTCAGTTTTGTCATCATTTATCTTCAGTTTATTCTGAACAGACCAGGATCTGATGTCTTTGATGCAAGCGTTTTATCTGGTAACTGACGAGGCACGTTCAGAAGGTTTGAAAGTAACGTAGACTTGTGTATCGTCAGCGTAGATCATGGATTTCAATTGGTGAGCCGCAATAATAGGGACTTTTCGCTAGTGTGGACGAGAACGAGTTTCCCGTTCTGAAACGACTGTTTCAGGGTGGCCCAGAAATAACGGAACGGGGTATTTGCCATTGTGAAGAAACGTACATAATAGGTTCACTAGATAGATACCAAACAAAAAACTACTTGACCAAATTACTGTTGTTGATATAAAATTTCTTTTTAAAAGATTATCTATCAAGTGAACCTAGTCTGTATGTTTCTTTATAATGGAAAGTACCCCGTTCCGTTATTTCTGGGCCACCCTGTATAAGCAAATAATATGCGTATGACGTAATACTCCCCGTTGACAAGCTTAACAATAGTTACTAGGTCCGTCAAGCTCCGGCATATACTTAGCTTGCCGGACATAGTTACTATTGTTAAGCTTAATCTTGTCAACGGGAGGTATGTACGTTATACGCATATTATTTGCATGTCATCACAGAAGCGGTCTATTGGATCTAGTCAACCCGTCCTGTTCACTACCTGTTCGCTGCCTTTCAAGCATCTTCGCTTTTAGTCAACACTCATGTCAAACACTCACATACACACATACACATGCGCACCGAACACTTAAATACTCAAACTTCAACACAGACACACACACACATACACGCATTCAATCACACAAACACACACACACACACTTACGCATACTCACACGCACAAACATCCATTCCCGCACGCACGCACGCACTCGCACTCAAACAAACAAAAATGCGCACACACAAACACAAACCCTTACACACGCGTATACACTCAAACACAACATTAATCAAACTCCCACACATACGCATACAGATACACAACACACACACCCACACAAACACAAACACATGAATGCACACTCACAAATGCACACAAACACCCACACACACACATCCACACACACACAAACACACGCACGCACACTCATCCACGCGAACACTCAAACAAACACAAACACACGCACACACTCAAACAAAAACCCATTCCCGTATACACATACGCATATACACACACGCACGCAGGCACTCGCATTCCAACAAACACAAACAAACACATGTATACACTCACAAACACACACACACGCACAAATGCGCACACACGTACACAAAGCCACAAACGCACGTGACATTCAAACACACACGCATACACCAGTTACATAATCCACCACACATACACATTCACACGTATATAACACACACACACACACACATATACATGTTGATACTTCTCTGATTACGTAATTCTGAAGACGGTGCACTGGATTTTCCGACGAACCTGAAATCGGGCATGAACTAGTGCTCAGATTGGCCAGACGACGAGAGAGATCGTAAGTGACGTAATTTCTCGCCTAAATGACGTCATTTCTTCTAGTAGGGGCCACAAATATGGGTGTTCACTGCAGTTTGGGGTACAATTGTTTTACTTGGCATACAAACTCCTTGGATCAAAAGAAGAAAATTTATCCAAAGAGACACTCTGTATCAATTATGGAAATTAGGCCTAATTTGCATAGATACAGAGTGTCTCTTTTGACGAATTTTCTTCTTTTGATCCAAGGAGTATGTATGCCAAGTAAAACAATCGTACCCCAAAATGCAGTCATGGACCCCTTAACCACCCCACTACTCGTCGTCCTCAGGTTTGCGAAAAGTCCATAATGTCATGAATAGGACTGGTGACGTATGAAGTGTGAAAAGCAGTGGGCCAATCACGGACTCCTGCGGTACACCGCATGTGCCGCTTTAAATCTGGCTGGAAGTGACCTCTTTGACTTTCAAAGCATGGCTTCTTCCAGTCAAGTATGACCTTATCTATTGAGGGACAGTTCCTGATATTCCTAAGCGATCCTGGAGACGATGGAGCAGTATGCCATGGTCCACGCTGTCAAATGCCGCTGTGAGATGTAGATGTTTGATAAAACAAGAGACACCCATAATACGTCCGGTGTTGTTAGGTCGGCTGCTATCTGTGCAGATAATATATTGCTTTCTCGTTATTGTTCATTGTTCTTTTCTTTATTTTAATGTTAGAGTTTTTTCATTTCAATGTTAAAGAAGTTGATATTTACGTTTGTTTTCTTAGGAGTCTGTGAAATCAGGATGAAGGAAAACTACAACAATCGCAAGACGCAGGGTGGAGTCAGAAGGGAACAAAGACTATGCCCTGAACCCTGCTCAGTGAGAGTAGCTCGTTAGGCACTACACCAGAACCATGGAAGTCTGGGAAATTAACCATCATCATGTTGCCAATAGTCAAATCGTCCTCTCAAAGTAAATTTGTGTAAAACTAGTGATGAGAATTGTTACGACTATGGCAAACGAATTGAAGTGATTATTGTAGTAACTGGAACAACAAATCTGCCCAACATGTTCCATTGTAATTTGTATTAAATATAAGTTTCCACTTGCAACAAGATTCCTAGCAACATTATAATGATATCAGCTTTACTTACCGACAACGTTGATAGTGAAGTGCAGTTAATAGACGGATATCCCTCCTGATATAGCGTATTATTCGTTATCCCTACTGGGAAATATTTGCCACTTTTCCCATTAGTGTAGTTGAGGGGAAATTCGTCTGTGAAATTATTTGATGGGGTTGTCCAATTCACTTGCGTTACGTTAGTTTCATCTAGCTGAAGTCCGACTCGAATATCATCTGGACATACCAGGGTTATGGGAACTATGATAATGATAAAGAGAAAAAGACGACAAAGTAGAATAAGAGGAAGTAATACCAAAGGTATTTATGAAAGTACTATCACCAGTTCAAATGTCGTATTTACATATATTACGCTGATACTAATCGTTTTTGTGTATTAATTATCTAATAATATCTGCTACTTTTACAACAAAGCTGCAATTATATCACGTCACCAAATGGGATAATCTAGTCTTCCCCAGTTAATCACTGTAATTGGACCTTTGATCAGCTAATGTTTATTTTTGAATGTTGGTCTTGGTGATAATCGTATGAACAAGGCATGTTCTCAACGATATTCTTTGATACATTTCGACACATACCGGCAACATTGACGACAAAGCTACAATTCATCTCAGGATACCACGTGACAGAAACGGTGACGATGGTTTCTCCGAGTGGATAAGTGTCCACACTGCGTTTGCTTAGAATCAGCGGGAATACATCGGTGTCCCTATTGTTATCGGGAAGGGTGATGTTCACAGTAGCGTTGACGCCATCTGGTTCCATCCGGATATGAATGTCGGCTGGACAAATCGGTGACGAAGGAACTGGAAATAAAAGGTAATGAAATCAAAGAGAGACTTAGATAATCTGTGAACAAGCTTGCCAATAAAGGATGTTCAGTCTTTGTAAGAAGGTTTTATGAATTGTGCAATTGCGGCAAGCAGATCTCCCGGTGCACCGTTATATGGGCCATTCTTTGAAAAGTGAAACTTTTTCGAAAAAATTGAAGTTTTATTTTTCTGTAGTTTTGTTCCATTTTTGGAATGATCCATGTGTAAAGTTTCATGAAATACATGATTTAAAGTTTAAAATGAAACTTTTTTACTCATTTGCATAAATTTACATATTTCAATATTTTTCTAATAATCATAATTCAGAAAATAATCAAGATATCAAAAGGATAATTAGCAAGCTCATTCTTCTCACTTTCCTGTACAGGTTGATACCAACTTTGTAAAAATTCAACCTTTCATTCTTTTCTAAACCCGATATTATAAAATTCCCATTTTTCCATTCATATTGTACATGTCACACACGTGACCACCCCAAAATGTCACACACGTGACCAGACGTTGCCACATAATTAAGTACTATAAAAAACAACGGTTTGATATAATTCTCATTCATTGCTATTGTTGTACTTACAAATGTATAGTACTTCTCTGGTAATAAGATGAACATTATAGCTATTCATATTTTAAAGAATTTTCCAAATGAAATTTAGTTATGAAAAAAGCGCTCCGTGCGAAGTCACACACGTGACCCATGCCATTTGACCTCTGACATTGAGTTACGTAATCCTTATAAAATCTTTTGTGTTAAGTTTGAAAGACTACAACATATTCAAGTCACATATGAAGTAAAAATCATTATAGTCTCATACTTACTGAAATATAAGCATCCCATTTCAAAATTTGTCATGTTTTGGGTCACACACGTGACCAAGAATGGCCCATATGTGCAACTTATCAACACTTTTCTTGTTTGTTTTTGTTGTTTTTTAAAACATTAAAGGGGACCACCAGGTAAAGAACAACATATTATTATATGTTTTGGTACCGTTTTGTGATATGAAATAGATACCCAACATTTTGCAAAGGGTTGTGTAATTCATAAACAAAGCAATTAATTTCCACCACTTACGGAACCACTGCTATTTCCTGGTTCCATACGGGCCAACCATTTGCGAGTGCGCCAATGCTATTCACGCGCACGTTTGTAAACAATAGATTCCCGGGCGATTCGTTCGCTCTGCATACATTGCAATTCACCGCACACATAGCAGTCTGCGTAATTCAGACCGCATGAACGCATGCTTTAGAATGGTGATGCGTTTCCAATTTTTAATTTTTTTTTCTGGAAACATATTTTTGTGAACTTGTTGATGGAATGGAATACTAAAGATGTTACATTTCTTTAGTAAGAATAGTTGGGTGGTGGTACCCTTTAATTGGTACAAGTACGTTTTAGTGGTTTTTGTTGTTTTTATTTTATGTTTAGCTGTAAGTGGTGTTTAAATGTCTTTTAGTAGTGTTTTTAGTCCAGGTCTAAACTCGCATGTTGTATCTGATTTGAATAGGTTACATGAATATGTATCTCCGGTATATGATGATCCCAATTTTGAGCAATTGTACTATACACCTGATGAGTTTGATTCCTTTTTTAAAGATTTAAATAAGAAATTATCTTTTATCCATGTCAATTGTAGAAGTTTATGTCATAATTTGGATTCATTATCTTGTTTTCTATTATCATTAAGTACCCAATTTAATGTTGTAGGTGTTAGTGAAACGTGGTTAAATGAAAATAATTTGTATGATTTGTATAATATTGAAAATTATGTTTTTATTGGCAATGGACGTAAATATAAAAGAGGCGGTGGTGTGGGTTTGTATATAAAAGAAAATATTTCATTTCAACGTCGAACGGATTTAGATGTAAATAGTGATGCCGTTGAGAGTATTTTTTTATTGAGATGAGTGTTAATAATAATAATGTTTTAGTTGGTACAATATATAGGCCTCCAAATCAATCGATTGAAGAGTTTCTACGTTTTATGAATAATTTGTTATATATTGTACAAACTGAAAAGAAAAAAATATATTTAATGGGTGATTTTTATATAAACCTTTTAAACATTGGAAATGTGCAATGTGTGAATGAATTTTTAGATAATTTATTTTCTTATAATATGTACCCATTAATACAAAATCCTACACGCGTTTCTCCTAATACTGCAACTTTAATTGATAATATATTTACAAATGATTTGTGTGATATTTCATAAGGAATTATATTAAATGATATTAGTGATCACTTTCCAATATTTTGTATTCTAAGTCAAGAAGAAAATTGTACTAAAGATAAAAGCTTTAAAGTACATCGTGAAATTACTGATGATAGAATACAGGATTTGATACAGGTTATACAGGGGATTGATTGGGATGTTTTGAAACAAAACCCTGATGAAAGTTATAATAAGTTTTTGTATATTATTAGTAATGCCTATAGAAGATGCTTCCCAATTAAGAATTTTACTCCTAAAAATAAACGTAGAAATAAACCTTGGTTCAATAACGAAATTAAAAAACTCATTAAAAAGAAGTCACGATTATATAAATTATATTTAAAGAATCCTACTGACTATAGAAAAAATGTTTATAAGACGATAAGGAATATGGTAACAAATAAAATAAAGAGTGCTAAAAGGGAATATTATGGGAATCAATTTAAAAACGCTCAAGGAGATATGAAAAAAACATGGCAAGTTATAAATAATGCAATGGGTAAAGCTACTAAATTAAATAATATAAATAAGATTGTAGTTCAAGGAGAATCTCTCATAGAAAAAAATAGGATTGCAAATGCATTCAATGAATATTTTTGTAATGTTGGTTTTAACCTAAATAGGCAATTTGATCGATGTATTAATAACGATATTCGAAGATTGATGTTATTTTACCCAATGAATTGATTGAAATTGTGAAAAATATGAAGAATAACACAAGTCCAGGGTATGATGAAATAGATATACGAGTTATAAAAAAGGTGATTTATTATATATGTGAACCATTATGTGCAATATTTAATCAATGTATTCAAATGGGTATTTTCCCTGAAAAAAATGAAAATAGCCAGAGTTAGTCCTATTTTAAAAAATGGTGCTTCTGAAATATTATCCAATTATCGTCCAATTTCTGTCTTGCCTGTTTTTTCTAAAATATTTGAAAAGTGTATTTATAATCGTTTATTAAAATTTTTATCTACGTGCAATATATTATCACCGAATCCGTATGGTTTTAGAGAGGGGCACTCTACTTCATTAGCATTGGTTAATTTTGTAAATATAGTGACAAGTGCACTAGATAATGAACAAATTTTAATTGGATTGTTTTTGGATTTAAGTAAAGCCTTTGATACGCTCGATCATAAGATACGCTCTATCATAAGATTTTATTGTATAAATTGAATATGTGTATGGAATTCGAGGAGTGATATATGATCTTTTTAAGAGTTATTTATTAGATCGTACGCAATATGTAGTAATTGATGGTGATAAATCTGAAACAAGTACTTTTAATTGTGGAGTGCCCCAAGGATCCATCCTTGGACCTCTTTTATTTCTTATTTATATAAATTATTTGTGCAATACATCCTCACTACTTAATTATATTTTATTTGCTGATGACACAAGTGTACAGCTTGTCCCAGAAAAAATTACAACGGCACTTTCCACAACGATAACTTTAAAGATATTAGATCAATCAGAATGATATTTCAGGATATAAAACTATAACTTATTACCTACATCTTGCAGAAAACCCTATTCGATTTGCTTCAGTGGTCATGGAGAATGATTATGCCCGTTGATTATATTAATGTTGTATACATGTTCATGTTATGCAATCCCGAAACTTATACCTTTCTATGGATTTAAGTGATTCTGTTTATGTTAGAGGGTGCTTCACAAAGAGCCACATGGGGTAGTACAGATCGTCGTCTAGCTTAATTCGCACTAAACATGCTAGCCAGTGTTAATATCAAAGACAGTGTAATTTCTGGCTAAAGTCCATGTGGCTCTATCTGTAGCCAAGTCAAAAGGCCCCGATTGATTTGAGCGCTTACGCAGGATTCTATGAAGTTCTGCTTAAAAAAGAGCTGTTTTTTTTAATGTCTTCAACAAATATCCGTTACTTTCGACTAAGTAATACAGTGAAAGATATGTATACGTACCGAGGACCCAGATGTAGAACGTACAGACGACGCCATAGGATGGAGTAACAATAGATATTGGAGAAGCAAGAGGAACAAATTCGTCTCCACTCTGTCTAGTATAAGCTCGTGGGTACAGGTCGGAGTCGGGGTTATCTGGCAGCGTGTAGTTGATAAACTTTGATGTTTCTCCGGGTAACAAACCAACACGGATATCAGGACAGTCGGGAATCGTTAGAGCTAAAGATGAAAACAGAACAGGTAATGAAACAATAAGTGGGTTAGTAAAGAATCCTTGGTAGCTTTGTACACTAACTATATGATGAGATTTCAAACCACCCGATCAACCTATCGTCTCAAGTGAATATTAAATAAATAAGAGGAATACTTCATTAAGAATCGTTATCACGTCTTCTTGTTAAAGTCTGCATGGTCCTTTGACACCTATTCTTACGAACTGCAGACAGTCAACGTTGGAGCAACGTTGCGAACAAATATGGCCAGCATTGGTCCAACGATGGACCAACGTTTGCTTGCTACCTGGGTTAGTATAAGCCAATATCATTTTAAAAATAATATGAATGATATGTGAGATTTTCATAAAAAAGAACAATGTGTACCTTGTTTGCGAACACTTGAGAGGTAATTCTTATTCTGATGTCCTGACTATCTTAACTCTTACATGGATTAAAAGCCACACTTGACCTCAATATTCCCTATGACATTGAGGGGTCAAAGTCAAGGGCACGGTGGTTCTGAAATCGGAAGAGTGAGGCAGGGGAACCGAAAATTCGGACGATTGGGGACTTTTTGATTCTTTTTTCTCACGTATGAACTAATTTTCACAATGACCTTGAAGAGTCAAGGTCAAGGTCATGGTGCCGATTGCTTTTTAAGGTGACCGCTGATCAATCGTACCAACATATTGCAGATTCGTGACCTTTAAAGAGACTTTAAATCCAATTGCAATTCTAGCGGTTCCCTCATACCTTGTTTTATTCGTATTAATAATAAAAGCATGGGACAGGTTTCGGTTTTTCAAATTTCCATTTCGTTCAAAAGATATTAACGATCAAATTATTCGGATCTGCACTTATTTACGGGACCTTTTCAGCCGTGTACAAAGAAGGTGCAATGAGTAAATCAATATCACTTTGCATTTCCGCTCATTTCTCGGCCAAATAACATCCAAATAACTTGAAATTTTCACACATTACTTTCTGGGCATATCGGATCACGCCAAAACATATTTTATGAACCACGCATCACTTTTTGCATTTGTCAACAAAGTTACTACACTCAGCAAAAAAAGAAAGTAAACACTTTTTCAAGTCCAGAATTTTCATATAACACTTTAATAAAAATCAATAAATTACATTTTAATTGTTTTTCAACCTGCCAGGTGAACATAAATTGAAACTTTACCCATGAGTGAACAAATTTGTTTTTCTCTTCCAATGTGTAAAAGTAAAAATTGCAAAAATGGACAGTCTGCCATTGATGTGTAAATGCCCTTCCACAAACAAATGGAAACAAAAGATCACACTTACACAATGGCTTTATCTTTGATTGAGAGACAAATTTGGTTAAAAAGCATTATTGAGCCTTCGCTCTCTCTCTCTTTCCCACAATAGTTAATGTATCCACAAGGGTCATTAAATGTCCAAAATGTACTGTAAAATCGAAGGCTGAATAAAATGTAATGCAAGATCAAGATGCCTGTCCTTTCCATCGAAGACCGTGTGCGAGCCATTGGGTACCTGTTTCATGTGTCCACAACAATATCAAAGTTGGATAGACGCTACAGACAATATGACTTTTTATATTTTTTGTGCAATTTTGCAATTTTTACTTTTGCACCTTGGAACAGACAAATGAATGTGTTCACTCATGCGTAAAGTTTCAATTTGTATTCACCTACCAGGTTGAAAAACAATTAGATATCCTTTAATTTGATATATAATTTATTTATTTTTTATAAAATCTTATATTATATGAAAAATATGAACTTAAACACGTGTTTACTTTCTTTTTTTGCTGAGTGTAGATCCCTTTAATGCTAGGTTTACACCATGTCCCCGGCGGCTACGGCAGCCCCGTTTGCCCAAAACGTAGTGCGCCGTGAGATTTCCTCTGTATTAAAGTTTTGTTAGGTCTTGCCAAGTTTTCTGACGGTCTATCACGGTCTACCACGGTATCCGTGACGGGCCATGGGGGGAAGAGCCACTTCCCCCACTGATGGTGCGTTTACACCATGTTCCTGGCGGCCACGGCAGCCCCGTTTCAGGCCACCGTGGACAAAACGGGATGGACGTGAGACAACGCGGGGGGACGGAATGGGCAAACGTGACAGGCCGCGATTGCCGTGGATGCCGGGCCAGATTTTTAAACTGTCAACAAATTTGCCACGGCAGTCACGGTGCGGATGAGAAGCCTAGCAGGCCAAAGTAAAACGGGACAGTACGTAATAGGTCAAGATCATGTTGCCAATGGCTTCTTTGAAATGACCGCTGATCAATCGTAATTATATTAGTGTAAGCAATGTGCATTTCAAACCCCCCCCCCTTTGAATGTTTTTTTTTTGGGGGGGTTTGAACCTCCCCTTTTCAACTTGTAGCTATGGACCCCCTCCTACCCCCCCCCCCCCCCCCCCCCCCACCACTTACAGGATTCTCAACAAATGGTCTTGGTCTCTGCCTCGACATCTTTTGACCGGTCCTCGTCTTGGTCTCGAAAAATTTGAAGATACTTGGTCTCGGCTTTGAAAATTATCTACGGACACCCCCCCCCCCCCCCCCCCCACCCCTTGAAAAATCCTGGGTACGCCACTGCTTATAGATAATAGGCGATGAATATTTCACATGAGACGTTAAAGTGATCCATATAACTTTAAACTTCTCTCGAGGTCTGTAAAATTAGTTCCTTATTCCCTTTTCTTTATTTATTTACTTATTCAATGTGAAGTTAGCTCCTTATTCATTCCTTATTCAATTATATCACTAAATGAACATTGCTTACACTAATATAATTACGATCGATCAGCGGTCATTTCAAAGAAGCCATTGGCACCATGATCTTGATCTTGACCTTGACCCCTCCCCGATGGTCCGGATTTTGGTTCTCCTGCCTGGCGCCCACTCTTCCGAGTTCAGAACCACCGTGACCTTGAACCTTGACCCCTGCATGACTTCAGATAATAAGGTCGCGTTCGGTGAAGCGTGAAGTGATCCGAGTGTATGATACATCATTTTAATCACAATTTCCCAACCTTTACATGATACCAATATCAACATATATTTGTTTCGAATTGTGGATTTATAAGCTGTTAAAGTCCGGTTTCGTTTATTTTGACTCACACTGTATAGTTTACGTCCATAGATGCACAGTGACTCTAAAAAGCTTCGGCTTATTTAAATTGTCCTTTACATTATATAAATAACATGCGCTCTGTAATGTAGGGATTCACGTTATGTCGCATAATGTTAACGTAGCTCACAGAGCCTGCTTATTATGGGTGATTGACTCATCGAATAGTTTTCCCGATATAGGGATATAAAGCGCAATAAAGCGAGCATCTTCAGAGCGCAAGCGATTACCGAAGTACATGATATTATACACGCACGCACGGCAGCGCGGAGGACCATTCATTATACTTACGGACAACGTTGATAGTGAAAGTGCAGTTAAAGGACGGGTATTTCTCCCGATATAGCGTATTATTCGTTATCCCTACTGGAAAGTAACCGCCACTTTCCCCATGAGTGTAGATGAGAGGAATTTCGTCTGTTAAGTTATTCAAAGGGGTTGTCCAAATCACTTGTGTCATGCGATCTTCACCAAATTGAAGCCCAACCCGGATGTCATCTGGACACACTGGGGTTGTTGGACCTATGTTAATGATATTGGGATAATAAGAAAGAAAAAAAAAGCAAAAAAATCACTAATGATCATATAACATTACGATTTGTATTACCATGAGTGCGTGTTTAGTGTGTATGTGTGCGTGCGTGTGTGTGTGTGTGTGTGTGTGTGTGTGTGTGTGTGTGTGTGTGCGTGTGTGTGTGTGTGTGTGTGTGTGTGTGTGTGTGTGTGTGTGTGTGTGTGTGTGTGTGTGTGTGTGTGTGTGTGTGTGTGTGTGTGTGTGTGTGGTTGGTGGGTGGGGGGGGGGGGGGGGGGGGGGGGGGCTACTATGCTTCAAGTACAGCCAAAGTTGAGATTTATTGAAAAGCCCAATATTAGCCAAATTATATCTTCACAGAGAGCTGAGATCATACATAATATGCAAATATTGCTTTCCAAGTACTCACTCATCAACAAAATTGAAACAAAATGAATATATTGAACACTGTCTCAATACCCAAATCCAGCGACTTGGCGAAGTCGTAAACTGTGTCTTTCCGGTGACGTCACCCTCGGGAAAACTGTTATATCCACCGCATATTATACCGGGATTATACCGAGGCTATCGTGGTTGTTTAAACTATTTTCTGTACATTTATGGTGGTTTAAACTTGTCAAACTAATAGAACAACAACTTATATTCGTTGTATTGTTATTATTTTATTTATTCATGTGTCTGATAAGGTAAAAAATAGGTAAATCAATCACCTAATCTGCGAGTGAAATCATTATCCAATTGCACTGCACTACGTGCTGTAGCTATACCCTGATACGTACGTAAGCGACTGTGCTCGACGCAGCGCGCAGGCAATACTAATAGCGGTTAGCTAGCTCGGTCCAGCTAGTGCTACTCTGGCGATCACCCGGCGCGGCCGTGAATTTTTTTTTCCCAAACAGGTTTAAAAATCCTTGTGAATTAGCGACTTGGACAGAGACCACGCATTTCCGACTTGTATAATATCGAACATTGAGTACGAGTTTACGCAACAGAAGTGGCAACGGTGGGTTTCGAACTCAGCCTATTACGCATCCAATTGCGCCACAGCGATTGGCTTGATTCGAGGCGGAACAGAAGGGGTTTTGTCTTAGTTTCGGGGGATATACCCTAACCTAAACCCTAACCCTAATCCTAATTTGGTGGATATATGTCAGATTATTGGCTATAGGTCAGATTTAGTGGCTATAGGTAAGATCTAGTGGCTATAAGTCAGATTTAGTGGCTATAAGTATATTTATAACTCGAATTGAAAACGCGCGCATTAGTCTCCATTCAAGTCACCCGATTCCAATTAAACCTTATGCGTTAGTGCCATAGTAAACCTGTTTGGGAAAAAAAAGATTCGCGGCCCGGCCAGCCTTAGCCAATGGGTCCAAGCGGAGCCGACGAAGCCTCGATTGCGCGCTCGTGATGTAAACATTGGATGTAAAATCATCACAGCTCAGCTAGCTACAGTACAGGCCCAATGTGACATCGATAAAGTGCATTATACCGTATCCTGAGGAAATATCCACGTGTGATGTTGTTTGCGGAATTGCGTGCTGATGAACACTACTGGCGAAGTTATTTCTCGATTGCATGACGTGATTGTCCCATTAGCGTGTCTTCCACCATCGTGGTGATCAATTGTATCATTTTTGTTTCCGTATCGACCACATTCTTATCAGTTTTATTACTGCTGTCAGCAATCCTAATCCTGTAATCCTCTGCTGAGACATTAGCGCCCAGGGGCTAGAGATAAGAAGTGCCAACCCTGATAAAATATACTGGATGCAAGCTTGAGCTCAAAAATCACTACGGCTCCTCAGCCCTCCAGGAGCGGTATTCAGCTAGCTATAGAATTACCTAATGGAGTCAAGCTGTTATTATACATGCATTGAGCTGAGCTCGAGCGAAGTAGCGAGATTATTATTACAGTGCGCACTGATCTGGCTCGTGTTGGTAGGGTGCTGCAGCGGCAACGGGCCGCGGGAGGTACAAGCATCGGCTCGATCTCAAGCTCATCTTCTGCAACTTCTCCTAAATCCCCCTCATCATCATCGGAACTTGAGGAGCTGTTCTCTGTCTCATCTAAATTCTAGACCGCGGGCAGAACCCTGAAAAACGCCTCATTTCTTGACCTGAACATGAATTTAAATGTCTTCAAGCTCAAAAGATGCACATTTTTTCAAAAAGTGGAACAAAAACAAAAATTTGAATTTTTGTTTTACAACACTCTGAAAAATAACCAATCCCAGTCCATCTCTCATTATAACGTAACGCTGTCCCATAAGTTAGAGCCAATCAGATTGCTTGTTTAATCGTTGTGCTAAAAGTGTATTTTACGCGATGTGATGACACAAACTTTATCTGGATTTTGTTGTATATATGGAATATCAACTCACAGTAAATTAATTCGTTTATACGAATTAATTCTAAAAGAGATAAGGAATGAGTACCACTTTGAAACATTACCAAACACATATTTGAAGTTGAAAAATGATTTTACGAAAAGAGACCGATAGGCCGCTAGCACTTCGGCTAATGAAGATCGACGTGCTATTGCCGCCTTAGCTCCGGGGTGACAGGGAGGCATAATCACCCCTGTAAGTCAAGGGACTTACTGTGAGGCATAATGCAATCACCATCAGCGGTTGTAAACATTGCACGCAAACGAGATATGCAGTGGCAATCGCGCATGCGCAATCGATATGCAGAGTTCGATGGTCCCGAAGCCTACGTCATGAATAAGCGGCGAGTTCCGAGTGTAGTTTGGGCCTTGGTTTGAGGGTGATTTTTTCTCATTTTCAATTTTGATTCGTCAACTCATATTAAATTTTAAAAATTCCGAATTGCTCGAGGCTTGTAAAGTACTAGATTACCTTTACAATCATACCAAATTCGACTCAATTTATAATCAACTAGAAATAGCTGCACTCACGGAGTGCATACCTCCGCCATGACAGCCCATGCGCGAATGACCAGACAGCCGATTGGCAAATTAAATCCACGAAACAAGCCTCCTGCTGGCAATTACTATGCCAGAATTCAAAACGTCACGAAACATATTTTTTAACTATGTAAGTAACAGTAGTTATTATAGTACTTACATGATTGCATGGCATTGAAAGCCAAGCAGAACAAAATCGAAGAAAAAATGCGCCGAAAATTGCTAAATAACTGTGAAAGTCAACGCGCGATCGCAAGAACGTCGATGTATAGTTATTTTGCTATCGATACCGTCAATTTGTCCTGTTACTTGCCCACCGACGATATATTTAATACAAGGCGATAGCCGTAAAATGTCTTGCCCACTTGCGCGCATTCATCCAACATTGGACCTGATTTGACCTTTGACCCACTTATGTGACCTTTGACCCTAGAATATCTTGGAGGCCATATAGGGCATCTACCGATCAAGTTTAGTCACAAACAGATGCAGGGTTGGAAAGTTATTCAAATTTGTGTAAATGGTCCCGGACGACGGACGACGGACGGAGGACGGACTCAAATATCCTCCTCCTGGGTGGGCTCGACAAACATGACACGTGCGTTTTAATGGCTGTATCTCGTGCAGGATCAATCATGACGTACGCTTACATCGCATTATACTGACTCACGTATTGTCTTCTATAAATTATCATCTAAAGGTAGCTGGTATTATATCCCTCATAAGAATGATTAGTCGAGAGCACGTCATGTGATACAAATATATTCACTTTGTATTTTGCATGACGTCATTTTACTATTTGCCCTAACGAAAATAGTTTTTAAAACTATTTTCCCGAGGGCAAAATAGTAAAATGAGATATCATTACTATCGATTCATGCATTTTGCATGTATAGTATCGCTTCGCGTATTTACAGCTCGCCATTCACACGCAGAAAATGTGTGCGATAGAAGGTTAAATGCCATATGAATACACGTAAATCTAGTGAGTTGTCAACACGGCACAGGCGGCAAGTTTGCGATTGATATCATAATCGTAACTGTGGACGATTTTTAGACAATTATCCGGGAAATTTATAATGCTGAATTTGTTTGTATAATAACAATAATAATAATTTGGCATTCAATTTTCAATCTTTCATGGACCTCGCCATGAATATATTCTACGTCCTATGATATCTTTTTTTAAATAAAACTGTGACGGTTTTATATGAGGGATATAAAATAAATTTACCATGTCTTTGTTCGAGACACGTACCATTTGAATCTATGGGCCTTCAAAAGTATGTCACGTGATAGATCGTTGCAAGCAGTTAAACATGATTCCACATCATACATATACAGGGAAACAATAATAGGCAAGACAGAGAGGCAATACCTTGATAGTGACAGATGGATAGGCGAACTTGACTGGCATCGTTGCATGGGTATTGGAACCAAGATGAACTGCTGCGGTCGATAGCACCGCACACGGGATCCGCTGGACCAGTGTAGCTATCGAACTGGTGGTAAGACAAGACTCTGCCCGTACCAAACTCCACAGGTGTGTATGTTCCATCAATCTCAATCTGCCGAGCTCCGATCCACGCCTGGGTGCTAGAAGCTTGCGGTCTAAAAGACATTTAAAAAGATACACATTTTCAATACAAACATAATCATCTGCCCCTTCAACGGTCATTTGGTACTCGAAATGTTGAATTCCCTTTCAGATTAATTAAAAAAGTCACTCAGGATAAGTTGTAATTAACATTAAATTGATCCATTAACAGAAATGAAACTTCACTTCTCTTTTTGAGTTGTTGGCTTATGGTGACGAAGACTGAAATGAATTTTGATTATTTAAAGGTCTCCCTAATTATGGAGATATTCTAAATTGAATTAAAAACATTTCGGAACACTTTTCGATTAAAACTGATCCGAGCTCGTATACTTCGATACACGTCTTATGCCCGGCGCAGACAGAGCCGACTCGACTGGTTGTCATTCCGATCGGCTCAGTTTTCAGTGCCTCGCGACACACATTTTGCCAGTCGAGAGACAGTCGGATGCCAATTGGGGCCGATTCAACACGATAAATCTGCTCCGACCGACCGGGCCCAACTCTAGCCTGATTTAAACCAGTCGGATCGGGTCGAGTCGGCTCTGTCAGCGCCGGGCTTTACTTGCTTGTATTCATGGTATTGTTCAAAGTAGTTTCTTTTTAAAGGTACACTTGAGTATTGGTACTTGAACTTCCCGAAAAAAATTGCAAGGGTTTTGGTTGGTTTTAATTCCATTTGAAAATTCATTGAATAAAACATGTGAAATGAAAGTCATTCCCATTCAAATGCTTTCATAGTTGTACAAATTGATTTCAAAATATTTGTTTTATATTTCGTCTAGCCAGACGATATCTTAAGAAAATGCATAACATGCTAATACACTTCTTTCAAAAAAATTCAAAAGAGGTTTTTAAATAGTTGTTGATCATATATGCAATATACCTTAGAATATATTGAGTAATTATAAAAAACTAAGTGTTCATTATGCAACACGACTTTACCCAACGCAACTTATATTTCTCAGGCATCCTTTGTTTCTATATGAAGATAATTTATTCTACCATAGACACTTTCATTACTATAACTTACTACAACTAGTTTCTTCTCACCCAAGTGTATGTAGATACGACTTGAATTCGTCATTCTGGGCGCTATTATAGACCACAGCCAACACCATTCCCCTTGCCGCGCATTCCGTGCTCGCCCCTTCTGCTGTTAGTTTGAAGTAAGAGTACCAGAAGCAGTCGGCGCCAAAAGGCAGCATATTTTCCGGGCACACTAAGGAAAAAGAAAAGTGAAATAGAACCCCAAAATAACCTGAATTAAGAAGCATCTTAACCCTAAAAGTGCCGGGCTATTTGAGGTCTTCAGCAGGCCGGGGGGGGGGGGGGCAATATGGCCCCCCCCCCCCCTAAGATCTCGGCCGCGGAGCGGCCGATCGCCGTGAAAATTTGCACGCATGATAAGTGAAGTGTATAGAATACAATGGTAATTTGTTTAAAATTTGAAAAATTCATTAATTTGCATATCTATGGTAATTTATGCAAATAAGTCATGAAATTCATATTTTTACCCATAAATCATATATTATTCATAATTAAACTCTTGTTTTCACTACATATATTCTTTACAGCATGTGGAATAATAATACGACAACAAAATTAGGAAGAGCCAGGTTCTTCCCTATGTTTTCTATTGTTTTGATAATTTCTTATGTATTTCTTTGTTTTTTTAAACTTATGTATTTTATTGTTTTTGTTGTTTATTTTATTTCTAACTATAATTTAAGTATTTTGAACCCCCAAAACAACATATAAATGTAAACAACACTGAATAACCAATGATAAACCTCATTTTACGAAAATTGATATTTCCATATGTTTTGTACACAAATCACGAAATTGAGCGATTTTCGGGCTGACATGCATAGACAAAAGGTCACGTGACTTTGTAACGGTATGTCCGATTTTCGAAATTTTTGTTTTAAAATGTGCGCAAGACCCGAAAGAAAAATGTCACGGAGCAGCGGCGCGGCATCTTACAGCGTTTTGGAGCAATAAAAAAAATCGCGGAGAGGGGGGGGGGGGGGCATTATGGCCACCCCGGTCCTATTAGGGCTAAAGATAGTGTCCATCTTTTGTAGGCATCCACAAGTTCACTAAGACATTCCATGAAGCGAAATAATACTACGC
The DNA here is from genome assembly GCA_037951105.1 of Echinarachnius parma. Classification (NCBI taxonomy): domain Eukaryota; kingdom Metazoa; phylum Echinodermata; class Echinoidea; order Clypeasteroida; family Echinarachniidae; genus Echinarachnius; species Echinarachnius parma. The sequence goes on along the minus strand of JBAMJV010005610.1, from coordinate 3,591 downwards.
ATATCAAGTAGGTGGGATCCGAAGGTTCACAGTGATAAAGTATTCAAATGATGCTGAACCAAAAAAATCGATCTGTAGTCTTACTACCTGGCTCATTTCATTATTATTCTGAATCTATGTATCATGGATAATTTCATCCCATCAACCTGTTTGATCACAAATTTGATTGAATCACTTGTATTGTGCTTAAATAAAACAACCTCGATAATTATATGGTTTGTAAACAAGTGCAAACACGAAATACATTTAAAGGTCTGCAGTTGCTAGACTATTTAAGTTATTGCTATGATCGTTTAATCATGTTAATTATTATATCATTATTCCTCGGAAAAGGAAATTTAAAGTCATCTCTTTACAATAGCAGCAGCTGTCATCAGGTATTTTCTTCATAATCTTTATAACACATTACTTATCTTGTAATTGTTGTATGTTGGCTTGCAAAAAGGAGGAAAGTATCGTTAACAAGTAATTGCTTTACAATAATTACAAATAAATACCAACATTATAGTCATAATGACAATTTTTTGTGAAGGTATTACAGAGACAAAAATTGGTAAAATTTTAGGCCAAATTACGCCAATGTTTTGCCAATTTACGCAAATTTGACCAGAATTTGGCAACATTTTGACTCAAAGAACCTTTTAGAGGCACCATTACAATTTGTCCTAATGACAAAATATTTATTTGTGAAACACCCCCAGGTCTAATTTTTAACCATCAATTTGTCTATTTTAGTGCTCCGTATAATGAAGATGCAACTTAAAGGGACAGATCCTCTTTTGCAAGCCAAATTTCAAAAGTTGCGAGATTATTGTCTTATATGAAAGAAAATGTCATTTAATAGCATGCCTGAAAACATTAGGGCTTCAAATCTCTTTTCGTGGAGTTATAGACCTAAAAACTAATAAACCGTCGTACAACAAACAATTGTGCATTATACGTATATTCACCCAGTGAGGAAGTTCGTACAGGGATTCCAAGAAGTATCTCAACGCTATGCGTGACCCCTACGTGACTCGCGCTAGCTACGTGACCCGCACACACATACGAATAGCATGACCGCACACTAGGCAAAATAACAAACCTCGCTTAAACTGACTACATGTAATTACATATTCTTCATTTTTGAGATTTTGTCCGTGACATACCTTTACAAATGTCGGCTTCACAATACCTTTGCAAGAATAAGTACAATATAGTTGTAATATTATGCTAAATCAGTTGAACTCTTTTATGACCGATATATAGTCTGATGAGGGACGCATTCGTTTTTCATTCATAGAATCCAAATTATAAGGCTGTTCGATCTGATTTTGTGTGTTTGTGTTACATTCAACCCCATCCGTCAACTGGAAACTGTTCAGACTTTTTGTAAAAGAGGATCTGTCCCTTTAACATCTAATGCCATGGGTGCATTGCGAAGGAGGAAAGATCACCATGGAAATGTAGCCTGGAAACAACCCGAAGCAAAGCGGTTATGTTTGTTTTCCTTATGGTAGCCCTAATGCAACCCCTTTGGATGTACTTACGTGTTTTGGGGTTGATTGTCGCATTGACTATCTGGCAGACCACACACCCTCTGGTGGACGCTCCGGACATTCTTCATACCCCAGGTCCGTCGGACAGGTTCAAGCGTGCAGCGTCGAGTTCGGTCGATTCATCGGGTTCATCATTGACGGTGTCCCAATTAAACCAGCCAGTTTCATCGTTGGTCATAACATCGCGGTAGACCCCGTCAACAGCTATGTCGTTGATTCCAAGCCAGTACGTTCTATGATCATGAAGATAATGACAGCACATTCATACCCTTATATAGCAGTCTTTACAGTTTATTATTAATATGACAATGAGAAAAACTGTGGTATTAATTTTCATATTAAGTAGGGCCATACATTATAGGTTCCGCTTCAGCAAGGGCACACGTCCATGCGGTTGATGATTGGAGGCACTTGGCACAATACTATATTATTTCTTTTTTGTAAAAAATATCTGATAATACACGCTCAAATATAATTGGCGATCTTATTTCTCATAGCTTCCATGTTTGGGGTCGAATTTACAGAAAATTAAAATAAAGAATCACACATACATATTCAGTGAAGAAAAAACATGTTAAGATATTTGAAGTTGTATAATGACCTAACATAAAGCCGTATAATTCTAAAAGATACACACCGAAAACAAAATAATGTTTGATGCTTGTGTTTTCGGATCTGAGGCCTAGCTCAGGGCCGCTGCACTGCATTGTAACCCGACCGTCAGCACAATCCCGTGGCCCGGTCTACGCCACTGGTTTATAGTCATCATGGAGTCTAATCATTTAAATAATAAACATTGCAAAAAATGATGAGGGGGGGGGGGGGGGGGGGGGGGGGAAGCTTACATAGAACTATTTGTCGTCCCGTCGAGGAAGTCTTTGATGATGTGTTTTCGGTAGCGTTTATAGACGAAGGCAAGTCCCCGTTGAAGTTGGCGCGGCAATACTCCCGGGCCAAGAACCAATCATTTGTCCTAAAGGCAGCCTCCGTGCAGTAGTGGTAGCTGGTAGAGGGGCTCTTTGCACTGCAATCAAATTGCTGACACCCTGGAGAAATAACGCAACAAATTGTAATTATTCACCAATCATATGTGTTTTCCTCAAAGTTCCCTACTGATGAAATGAAATTGAAGTACGAAACCATACATGGGTGTGCATTAAAGGGATAGTTGAGTCTGGTAGAGAGAGTAAAGTTTTAGTCAAACTGAACTTTAGTAACCAAAACCTGCACCATTACATTACTAACTAATACTTATAACTCCACCATGCTCAAAAGGAATACAAAAATTACAAACGACTAAGTAAAAAAATGTGTTATCATTCAAAAAGAGCTGTTTAAACTTAAGAGGGCGCTTTCAAAAACGCATTTGTTTAAACCATTTTAAATATAATATTGTGCATGTGATGTTTTGTTGAAATAGTGATTAGATAGAGAGATAATCAACAACTATCTAAAAACCTCTTTTGAAAAATTTTGAAAAGAGGAAGCATTTTAAAAACAAATTTTAACAGCTGGTTCAAAATTATCGAATACTTATGGGGCCCCACATTTATTACAAATGGTTGTGTTTATGGATATTTCAGCCGTTTCTGAACCGATTTTGATCAAATAAAGTTTATTCTGCCATTACAACTGTATGCTCTTTCAAATTTGACACTCAGTTTTTCATTATCTCACAAAAAATTATTTTGTGTAGCGCCCTCTCTACCAAAACTCAACTATCCCTTTAAATTAGGGTGACAAACCCTGGACAATTGCTACCTAATTTTTTAGAGTGATCTAATAACATTGTCAAAATCCTCAACATCCATTTGGAATTCTACCAGGACCACCATACGGTACCTAGTTGTAATTCTTATTAACAATTGAATCATGTGCCAGGTTTCGGTTTTTCGAATGTCCCTTTCTCTAAAAAGATATTCACGTTTGAAGTGTTCAGATCTTAGTGAATATCAACTTGCATTTTTGCTCATTACTCGGCCATCCGGTATAATGTCGATTTAACTAAAAATGTTCACACAATACCCATTCGACATATCAGATAAGAACAATA